>PVIA01006090.1:0-103111 GCA_004024845.1 Tonatia bakeri | reverse complement strand
TTCATTTCTCTTATCGTAGCCTGCATTTTTTCATCTAATTTATGTCCAAAGTCAACCAATTCTGTGAGCTTCCTGATCAACAGTGCTTTGAACTGTGCGTCTGGTAATTCGGCAATTTCTTGGTCACTTAAAAAAATTGGTTCTGGGGCTTTCAAATATGTTTGAGCCATCTTTTTAATTTTCCTTTGGTTTGGATGTGACTGTTTCGTAAGGGTGGCGGAGCCTTAGGTGTTCACGGGGCGGGGCACCCCAGTCGCTGGGTTGTGACGTTGTATGTGGGGGCAGGGCCTGAGAGGGAACAATGGTGCCTGCTCCACTCTCTCTAGGACTTCCGTCCCCTCCACTGCCTCCCACAAGCAAACTGGGCCCTTGCTGTGCTGGCTAACGGGCGGTGGGCTGGTGCACTTTCTCGGACTCTGTGGGCTTCCCCGAGAAGTCTCCTGTGAGGCTGGGAGAGTCTCCGGGCCTCAGTTCCCAGACGGGGCTCTTAAGCTTTGAAACGCAGCGGCGCTGCCCATTTTCACTTAGTTCGTGCGCAAACGTGTGGCTGCGGACAGCCAGCTGCCCTGCACCCCTCACTGGGTCTGCTAGTCGGCTCCGCGCTTCCGCACCCAGCGTCCGCCACCGGTCTGTCCGCTGCCGCTGCCATCTGCACCCTGCGCGCCCACCAGCCAGCGCCTCTTCCCGCCGGGAACCCTCGACCCCACTTCGCAGGCCTCCCGACTCCGCCGCTCCTTACCGGTCTGGATGTACTGGAGCCCGACTTCTGTTCAATTAATTTCCCTGTGTTTTGGTTCTTAATTGTTTCTCAATCTTTGTTGTTTTCAGTCTTGGTTGTGCGAGGAAGCACAGTGCGACTGCCTATGCCTCCATCTTGGCCGGAACTCCAACTTAGAATGTTTATTGGAGATGTTTTTGTTTCTTTTTAAAAATATTTTATTTATTTATTGTTAGAGAGAGGGGAAGGAAGGGAGAAAGAGAGGGGGAGAAACATTGATATGTAAGAGAAACATTGATTGGTTGCCTCTCGCATGCCCCCAGTTGGGGACCTGGCCCAGTCCCAGGCATGTGCCCTGGTCAGGTATCGAGCCAGTGACCTTTCATTCTGTAGGGTGGTGCCCACCCCACTGAGCTACACCAGGCAGGACTATTTTGTTTCTTGAGATTGGCCTGTAATCTGTGTAATGCTTTTAGGACTGCTTCTGCAGTGTCCTGTAGATTTTAGGTTGCTGTGTTCTCATGTTCATTTGCTTCAAGGTATCTTTTGTTGGCTTCCTTGATCTCATTGTTAAGCCATTCATCATCCAGTAACATGTTATTTAGCCTTTATGTCTTCGTGTGTTTTCAGTTTTTTTTCTTGTGGTTGATTTCTAATTTCATACCATTATGGTCAGAGATGATGTTTGATAGGATTTCAGTCTTCTTAAATTTATTGACACTTGTTTTGTGTCCTAATGTGTTCTATCCTAGAAAATTTCCATGTGTGCTTGAAAAGAATGTATATTCTGCAGATCTGGGGTGAAATGCTCTGAGGATATCAATTAAATCCATCTGATCTAGTGTGTCTTTTAAGGCTGCTGTTTTCTGGTTGATTTTTTGTCTGGAAGATCCATCCATTGATGTCCATGGGGTGTTGAAATCCCCTACTATGACTGTATTACTGTCAGTTTCTCCCTTTATGTCCGTCAAGATTTGCTTCACATATTTAGGTGCTCCTATGTTGGGTGCATAATGTTTACTAGGATTCTTATCTTCTTGTTGGATTGTTCCCTTTAGCATTATGTAATATCCTTCTTTGTCTTTTACTATAGCCTTGGTTTTAAAGTCTGTTTTGTCAGATATAAGTGTTGCTACCCAGCTTTTTTTCCTTTCCATTTGCATGAAATGTATTTTTCCATCCCTTTACTATATGGATCTTTCGTTTTGAGGTGGGTTTCTTGTAGACAGCATATATATGGGTCTTGTTTTCTTATCTATTTAGCTACCTTATATCTTTTGATTGGAGGACTTAAGCCATTTATATTTGAAGTGATTATTGATAGGTACATGTTTATTGCCATTTCAGTCTCTTAACTACGTTCCTCTGTTTTTTTTTCTCTCTCTTTTTTTTTCTTAAAAAAGGTCCTGTAACATTTCTTGGAATACTGATTTGGTGGTAATGAACTTTTTTAGCTTGTTCTTGTCTTGGAAGCTCTTTGTTTCTCTTTCCATTTTAAATGACAGCCTTGCTTGGTGAAGTGGTCTTGGTTGTAGGTCTTTGCTTTTCATCACTTTGAATATTTCATGCCATTCCCTTCTGGCCTGAAACGTTTCCATCAAGAAATCAGCTGTCAGTCTTAATGGGAGCTCCTTTGTAGGTAAGTGTCTTCCTCTTGCTGCTTTTAAGATTTTCTCTTTGTCTTTAACCTTTGCCAGTTTAATTATGATGTGTCTTGGAGTGGGCCTCCTTGGGTTCATCTTGTTTGGGACTCTCTGTGCTTCCCGGACTTGTACGTCTTTTCCCTTCACCAGGTTAGGGAAGTTTTTGGTCATTATTTCTTCAAATAGGTTCTCGATCCCTTGCTCTCTTTCTCCTTGATGCGGATGTTGTTATGTTTCATGTTGTACCAAAGGTTACTTCTCCTCATTTTTAAAATTCTTTTTCCTTTTTGCTGCTCTGGTTGGGTGTTTTCTGCTGTGTCATCTTCCAAGTTGTTGATTTGATCCTCTGCTTCATCCAACCTATTGCTTATTCCTTCCAGTGTATTCTTCATTTCAGATATTGTATTCTTCACTGCTGACTGGTTCTTTTTTATGGTTTCTATGTCCTTTTTCATGCTGCTGTAGTTCTCTTTAAGTTCCTTGTAGTTCTCACTAAGTTCCTTGAGCATCCTTATAATCTTTTTTTTTAATTATACGAGGTCTGGAAAAAGTCCAACCATTGTTAATATAATGAGAACAGTTTGTGCGACATTGATGTAACCTGACAGCCAAGGAGAGTGGACTGGAATGCACATGCATGAACAATGATGACTTCACTGTACTAGTCAGTGGGGCTGGTAGACACTGTTGAGCATATGTACTGTGTGGCTGTTGCATTCAAAATGACTGAGCGAGTAGAACAATGAATCTGCATCAACTTTTGTGTTAAGCTTGAACATTTCTCTGTAGAAATGTTCTCTGCAGCTATAGGCAACTGATGATTGGCAGCTTCATCACAACAATGCACACACTTATGCATCACATCTTGTGCAGAGTTTTTTGGTAAAACATCAAATCACCCAGGCGACCTAGCTCCCCTACAGCCCAGATGTGGCACCCTGTGATTTCTGGCTTTTACCAAAATAAAATCACCTTTGAAAGGGAAGAGATTTCAGACCATTGATGAGATTCAGGAAAATACAACAGGGCAGCTGACAGCGATTTGGAAAACTGTGTGAGGTCTCAAGGTGCCTACTTTGAAGGGGACTGAGACATCATTGTCCTGTGTACAATGTTTCCTGTATCATCTTAAATAAATGTCTCTATTTTGCTACATTATGTGGCTGAAAACTTTCTGGACAGACCTTGAATCGCTGATAAATTGCTTGCCTCCATCTCATTTAGCGCTTTTTCTGCAGATTTCTCCTGTTATTTCATTTGGAGTATGTTCATTTGTCTCCCTGTTTTGGCTGCTTCTTTGTGCTTGTTTCTCTGTATTAGGTAGATCTGCTATAACTTCCAGTCTGGGTAGGGTGGCCTTATGTAGTGGGTGTCCTGTGGGACCCAGTGGCACTGTCTCCTTGATCACCTGAGCTGGGTGTTCTGTGAGTATCCCTTGTGTGGGCTATGTGGGCCCTCCTGTTGTAATGGCAGACTGATTGCTGTCGGTCAGTTTGTGCATGGGGCTGGCTGACTGTGAGGATCAACCCCACCACAGTGTACGAGCTGCCATGAAGGTGCTGACCACACGAAGCGAAATTCACCTTATCAGGGTCTGGGGCCTGCCGAGATCTTCCTTGGTAATGTACGCCACTTGCGAAGCTAATTGGGTCCTGCTCTGACGCTCTCTGAAGCTGGCTTCTGGGTATGTTGGTTCTGGGGCCCCTTGGGAGGGACTCTGGTAGATGGGGCGGTGGAACACTCCCGGAGGAGGTGGATATGATTTTGATGTTTTTATAGAGAAGGCTACAAGAGGAGGCTCTTTTGAAGGCTCTGTTGCTAGGCAGACGATATCAATTTCAGGTATAATAAATCTTGGTCCATTGTCTTATAAATATGATCCAGAATTTTGCAGTTAGATTTTCTTTTTAAATCAAATAATTAAAATCCTCATTACTGACCACCCCAGCTTTGCTGCAGTTGCTGCCACTGTCTTCCTTCTCCCTGATAGCAGACCTTTCTGAAAGCTTTTTCAGAATTGTGTTTCAGAAGGCGGTGTACTCCCACCAAGTGGGCAGATCGCCCATCTATCTGCTGGCAGCCCCTGCCCCGACTCCTGAAAGCAGCATGCTGTGTGCCTGCTGTCTCACCCAGAGCGGGTACACACACGCTTTATTAACTCACACTATATAGTGTTCCCCTCCTACCTAGTGGGTTCCTTTTTCTTTCTCCTTGTGTGTTTTAGGGGAGGATAGAAACATTTCCCACAAACATCATTTGATTCCATTTGAAACTTTCAAGTGACTGCTGTGTGTCCATCCCAGAGCCTGGCACTAGGGTACCGACATGAAGAAAGCAGTCCCTGTAGGGTCACCCCAGCTTGTGTGTTTTGGCTGCTCTGCCTCTTACTCCGGTGGCCCATTGTTTTGAAATGCAGACGTTAAAGCTGATAATCCTAGAAGGTGATGTTTTCTAATCAGATGATGATTTCCTGGAGGTCACTGGTGTAGAAAATAACAATGTTTATAAACTAGCCTTAAGTAAGGGCAAGAATTGTTTGTTGCTTGTTACATCAACTGTAGGTTGAGAATGGATGGAAATCATAATACAGAGCACTGAGCAATGCTGGGAGCTGTAAATGTGCCTTTACTGTAGCCACTGACAGTTAAGAAAGTGGACTTCGGAGTCGGATTGCCTGGATACTGCTCCCAAGACTTACCTAGTTTGTGACCTTGAACAAATAAAAATTTTTTTTTTTTCATAAAACAAGCAGGCTTTATTGCAGTATTTTAAATACTTTCCATTTTGGCAATATTTTACAACACACTTAGCTTCAGGGGCTAGGAGAGAAATACTAGAAACATAAGGGGGAAATTCCAGCGGACATTACTAAGAGAAAAACTGTCCAAGCCCTCCCACCCAGATAAAACCGCACATGTCATTAATGTCACTGCCCAGGAAGAGGCCACCAGGAAAGCAACAGCAGCCGTGGATCGTGTCAGAAACAGGAGCATTCAAGCAGCTATCAGTGTGGTCAGTTGTGCTGATCCTTTCTGTCACCATTTCTTTCTCCTGTTCGCCCCCATAGTTGCCACCACTCCTGTCTTCTCCGTAGCCACCCCCACTTGGGTCGTCATCACAGCCTCTTTGGTCCCCGCCGTGGCCTCCTTGGGCTCCTGCATAGCCATCTCCTCTGTCCCCACCATAATTACTTCTCTCTCCACCACAGTGGCCTCAGTCTCTGCCTCTGCCCCCATGACCTCTGTAGCTCCCCTCTCCCTGGAAATCTCCTCCTGAGGGACGAGAGTCCTCTGGTCTGGGCTCATTGCACTGATTACAGGTATTCCTTCGAGCAAAGTTCATATTTGTACATGATGGATTAAGGTATACCCAGTCCCCACTTTGGGGGTCTCCACATCTCCCCAAAAAGCCTCCATGGCCTCTGTTTCCTCCACGGCCTTGCTAACCACCTCCACTTCCACCTTCTTTCGTGAATTCAGGTCTTCTGGTAGCAAAGGACACTGTAATGATGTCTCCATGGAACTCTTTCCTAACAAACCTGTCACTGGCCACCTTAGCTGAAGGAGGGCTATCAAACATACTGGTGCCTCCCCTTTGGGCTTCCCTGTGTCCTTGTCTGTGTACAGATCTATCACCAGTTTCCTAGTCTTCTTGTTTGTCTTGATAATTCCTGTCTGTTTAAAGAATGCCCCCACTTGATCTGTGGACACACCCTCCCCAAGTCCTTGCACAAAGATTGTGTTGTCATCTGAATTACCAGATTCTGAATCAGCATCAGGTCTGGTCCATAATCGCTGTGACCACCACAATTTTTGAAGCCACTACAATGACCACCACTTCATCCTGTCATAGGATCTCTTTCATCTTTGTCATGTCTCCCATGCCCTCTACCTGCGCGCTGTGGCCCGCCACGCACTCTGTTATCTTCTCCACACCTGTTCACGTCAGACAGTCATCTTGTGTGTGGTAGCTGTAGTTTTTCCTTTGTGAATGGTAAGACCGCTGGTTTTCTTTTCTTTTCTTTTTTAAACTGTTTAGTCTTTTCAAAAAATTTTATTTATTTACTTTGAGAGAGGTGGGCAGGGAGAGAGATAGGGAGAGAAGTAGCAGTGTGCTAGGGATACATCAATCGGTTACCCCCAACATGCCCCCAGCTAGGGACCTGGCCCCACAATCCAGGCGTGTGTCCTGACTGGGAATCAAAACAGTGACTTTCTGCTTTGCAGGCAGGTACCACACCAGCCAGGGCTGCCATTTTTCCTTTTTAAGATTTTATTTCCTTTTTTGGGGGGAGGGGGAGGGAGAGAGAAAGAGAGAGGGAGAAAGAGAGGGGGAGAAACATCGATTGGTTGTCTCCCATATATGCCCTGACCAGGGACCAAACCCACCGCCTGGGCATATGCCCTGACTGACAATTGAACTGCTGACCTTTCACTTTGCAGGACGATGCCCAGCTTAAAAAAAAATTGTTTATTGATTTTAGAGAGAATCCACTTACTTACACATTCATTGGTTGGTTCCCGTATGTGCCCTGACCAAGAATCAAACCTACAACCTTAGTGTATCTGGAAGACGCTCTAACCAACTGAGCTACCCGGCCATGGCGACACTGCTGGTTTTGGTTATACGAATCATGCCACTGATCATAATTTGACAGTTGAGCGAACATTTAACCTCTGTGTACCTTGGCTTCCCCATCTGCAAAATGGGAGTGCCGGCAGTTCCTCCTTGCTGATGTTGTGAAACTTCGTCTGGATAAAGCACTTAGCACAGGGCCTGACGCAGAGCGAGGGTGCGCTGCAAGTCAGCTGCTGCTGCCAGCACTGTTGTTCTGCCTGCCTCACCCGGTGAGTGCGGAAGTCACACACGTGCAGTGGGAGCCTCTCCCAAAGCCTCGTACCTCTAGACCGGGCGCCATGTCCTTGAGGTTGGGCACCCAGCCTGGTTTCACTTGACGATGGTCGTTTGTTCACCAAGGGCCTGACCGGCACTGGGCAGGAGCAGGAGCCAGGCCTCCAAGCCTTCGCCATATCTCTTTGATGGTTAACTCACTCCTGGGTTTGGTCGCCTGGCTGAGGCTCTGGATTTCTGAAGTTACTTGGCCATCTGTTAAGTCAAAAGGAGTGATTCATTTGTGTTTGTAAGCTACTCATTAGCAGTGAAGGTAATACCTCAGCCTTGGCTGGCGTGGCTCAGTGGCTTGGGCGTCATCCTGCAAATGGAAGACCACTGGTTTGATTCCCGGTTGGGACACAGGCCTGGGTTTCGGGGCAGGACCCCGGCTGGGGGCATGTGAGAGGCAGCTGATCGATGTTTCTCTCCCTCTCTTTCTCCCTCCCTTCCCCACTCTCTGAAAAAAAGAAAAAAGATAATACCTTACATTTATATGACACCAAATTGCTTTCACATAAATTACCTCATTTGAAGTGATCTTCAAAACAAGGCTGTGAGGTAGCCAGGACCATTAGCTCCAGTTTGTAGATGAGAAGATGAGAGTTTAATTGATCCGCCCAGCATAAGGCGGCTAGTAAATGCAGAGCACTGGCCCAAGCCGAATTTTCTGCTTTTCTTTTGGAGCTTTTTCCATGGCCCGTACTCAGGGGCAGGAAGGGCAGTAAGATACCGGTCTTTGGGCCCCACAGAACCTTTGGCCTCCAGTTATGACACAGAGATTTGACTGAATAAAGCTGCCCGACTTGGTGAACCCGACAGG
This sequence comes from Tonatia bakeri, assembly GCA_004024845.1. Classification (NCBI taxonomy): domain Eukaryota; kingdom Metazoa; phylum Chordata; class Mammalia; order Chiroptera; family Phyllostomidae; genus Tonatia; species Tonatia bakeri. The sequence continues at coordinate 95,037 of PVIA01006090.1, read as the reverse complement.
TACTAAGCGGACATGGAAGGTTTGAGGAAGTGTGTCAAAATTCGAGGTAAAGCTACTGCAGCAGAATTTCCATGTCAACTGAGGCAGTGTTCAAAATACTCTCCATTTGCATGGCTGCTTCCTTATTTTGCTGTTCCTGAGTACTGTTATTTAACTGATATTTTTCTTTATATTGGCTCACTTTTTTTTACTAATATGAATCTGTTTATAAAAGAAATCAGTGCATTAAGGAAGAAAGAAATGAGATGCAGGAAGTACCAGAGCCCACAGGGAAGGAGTTCCACACCCTGGGAGAGGGCAGAGTGTGGCTTTGGGGCTGGAGACTCAGGTCTCTGGGAGTTGAGGGTGACAGCAGGCAGTGGGGCGAGGGGAGGGGCAGGCAGATCCAGGGTACCTGACAGGCCTGGGGGGTGGGAATCTCTAGCCTGAGATAAGAAGGTGGGCAAGGATCTTGGAATCTGAGCCTGATATAGGGGTACTCGGGGTTAGTGTGGGGCAGTGGAGGCAGGGCCTGAGGAGGAAGAGGAGGGAAGGAGGAAGAGGAGGATGTAGACCGGGCTCCAGGTGAGTTGCTGATTTGGGAAGTGGGCCGAGAAGGAGGGCAGGGCAGAGGCTGAGTCCCAGGAGAGAATGCCAGAAGGGCTAAAGGGAGGAGGGAACCCAGAGGGGAGAGCCGGAGGTACGAGGTACGGGAAGAGGTGAAGAGCGACCTCAGAGATGGGCTGAGGACCCAGATCCTAAAGGGTGAAGAGGGGCCACATTTGGGGCAAAGCAGGCCAGGCCCTGTATATGGTCCTGGTCAGTTCAGGCAACATAGCTCACTATCCTGAGTTTGGACCGTGCACATGGTTAGCAGCCTGAGAGAGATGGTGTGAGGTCTGGGGCCCCCCAAATCATCTTGGTACCACCAGCAGGCCCACATTTTGGGGGTTTTGAGCTGAGGCTACTGGTCTAGGGGTGGGCTGGCACCCTGCTTGCGCTGAGCCTTAGGAGTAGTCCCTAGTTGCTATAATGACCAGGCATTCAGGGGTTTTTCTGGAGTGCTGTCACAGTGTGGGCCACAGGCTGTAAGGAAGGAGAGTGACCAGTCTTTTAGTCCACAGAGTGGGCTGCTACGTAAGTGCCCAGGGCTCTGTGTTTTACTTCCGGCCTGTGACATCAGGCAGTCACTTACCGCTGGTGTTCTTGGGGAAATGTGTGCCTCCCACAGGCTTGCAGAGAAATCACTGCCAGGCAGTGATTACGGACTATTCCCATTCCTGGAACCCGGCCTTTCTAGCTGATTCACTGGGGTGGTTTGTTAATTCGGTGCCTGTTGTCACACAGAGTGGCCTCCCACTGTGTCCTCCACATCTGAGTCCTACCAGTGAGTCTCCACGCCTGAGTCCCATTTAGGAGCCTGGCTTTTGAGAACGGGGCCTAATTACTTTATATCACTTACTTACCTGGCTCCAAGTTTTATTACAATAAAGGCCTTTAAAAAAATTATGTTCTCTTCTTTGTAGGGCGCCTTTGGTTTAAGTTAACTATGGCTACTTTGTGTTTACTGGACCCCTTAGTGCCCTGCTTTTGGGGGTAAATCAGGAGTTCATTCCCCTCCAGAGGTGAAACTGGATGCGGGTGGGTTGGGAGAGCCCTGCTCTGTGCCTGGTGCAAAGCCTCTTGGCGATGGCAGGTGACCTGCTGGGGCTCAGGTTGCTGCAAGTGGTGGAACCAGTTATGAGGACTCCAGGAAGGGCTGGGTGGCTGTTAATTCATGACTCACTCTTCTCTGTGATGTAGGCTCCAGGGGGATGGCATTTAGTTCCCACTGTGGTTCTCCTGGCAGTCTGCTATGGTGATTTCTTCCCTTTTCCAGACTTGATTTCTCAAGAGGAGGCATTAGGTAGAGGGGAAATTGTGCAACAGTGGTAAGGGCTCGTAGCGTCGGGACAGCATCCACTTCCTTCCACTCGTCAGTGGGCCTGGACTAACTGACATAGTTGAGGCTTTCCAGTTGTTTTGGTAGAGAAGCAGTGTATGTTTGCCCCTTTCATTCAATAGGGCAGGAAGGCAGTGGGTGGGAAGTCTCTCAGCTGTCACCTAGCTCCTCTCTGAAGTCTCAGGAAATGCAAATGAATGTTTCCAAGTGTTAAGGAGACCAGAGGACTTAGGGGAAACCTATAGGTGGAGAAGGAAACTGCAAGTGTTAAGACAATGTCATAGTCTTTGGCTACTTGCACTCTGCCTAAGCCATCCCACCACCTGCAAATTCAGTTTCTTTATAGAGGAGCTTCCAGACTCGATGCCTGGAAGAAGCAGTCCTGTCTTTGTCTCACCATTCCATATCAGGCCCCTCTATTTGTTCTTCTAAAAGTTCCTCTTCCTTCCCAACTTCATCATAGTTAAGAAAAGTATTGTTGCCCTGGCTGGTGTGGCTCAGTGGATTGAGCACCAGGCTGCAAACCAAAGGACCACTGTTTGGATTCGTAGTCAGGGCACATGCCCAGTTTGTGGGCCAGGTCCCCGGTTGGAGATGTATGAGCGCTAAGCACACATCGATGTTTCTCTCCCTCTCTTTCTCCCTCCCTTTCTCTAAAAATAAATAAATAAAATCCTGATAAGTAAGTAAATAAATAAAATCTTTAAAAAAAGAAAAATATTTTTGCATCTTTTCCCCCAATCTAGCCTCTGAGCTGCTCATGAGGTAGGATTATTTCATGATAAACAATATTGACACTGGGGGCTTTTCAAGGCCTGCTTTAGGAGAGTTGTGTTTACTTGGTGAGAAATTCTTCAGGCAGCAGTCATCCCAGGAGGGCTGGGCAAAGCTGGGAGTCCAGTTTGTAACACAAAACACCGAACTCCAGGCCAACTGGTTCGAAGTCAAAACTGGCCTTCCAGGCTAAAACCCAGGAAGGTCCCTGCCCAGAGCAGGCTTAACAGCTAAAGATAGTAACAACTAGTTAATCAGGACAGACACACTGACCAGCATTCTTAGGCCAGCTGGGTTTTGGTTCACGGCCTCTCTGGAAGATCTCAAGCCACCTGCCCGTGCCCTCTACCCCTTGACTGACAGTATTTCCGAGCCCCTGGGGGCTAACAAGGGAGTGCTTCCTGCTGCTTCCTGCTCCTCCTGGAGGGGCGTGAGGGCCTGGTGGCTTTGGCAGGTGAAGGGGTGGTGCTGGCGGTGGCCCAGCAGGTGGCAGCACATCCCTGAGTTCTAGGCAGCTGCTTGCCTTTCTTGGAGGTAGATGTGGGGGTGGAATGAGGTGCCTGCCTACAGGCTGTCTCCCCAGGGACCGCCGGGAGCTTGCCTGTAAATGTCCTCATTTAGCACACATTGGACAGAAGTCTCTGTCGGTTCCCTCTGAGGAGCGGAAGTTCTGGGTGCAGAGGCTCCCCCGGGAGGGTTGAGCAGCAGGTGAGGTTTGCAGGCAGAAGTGAGAGCAAGCCCTCGGGAAACAGAGCGCAGATTCTGGGACTTTGTTCTCTGCCTTCCCCTAAACCAGCCGAGTGGGTCATCTAGGAAAGGGAATCTTGGTAGCTGTTTATCTTTACTAATAAGAAACGTTGCTTTTCAAATCAGATACGCAAAGTTAAAAACTAAAAATGGACCATAACCTCCCATCAAAATAACCTTTGTTGACAACAAAAAATGATAGTAAAGTAAGACTTGTTTAAGGTTTGAAAATTTGAAGTGCAGAATGGCCTCAAATGAGATGTAAAGTTTCCCTCCCCTCCATGCTTAGCTTCTCTCCAGAGGAAACCACTTTTACATTTCTTATGATTGCTTTTAGGAAAACAAAAAACAGAAGCTATGCACATGCCAGAGTATTGGAACTATTTTGATTTCACTAATTTGTTTATTTATATATTTTTAAAGAGTACGTCTTTTTAAATTGAATTTTTAGAGAGAGAGAGGAAGGGGGAGAGAGAAGCCAGCACCCACCTGCTGTTGCACCCATTGACGCATCACTGGTCGGCTCCTGCGCGCCCCGTCCGGGGCCCAGCCCGAGACCTGGCCTGTCCGGATGATCCTCTGATCGACAGAGCCTCACTTACTTGTTTATTTTAAATCCCAAACTGATCATATTACGTATCTGTTCTAAGCCTTCCCCCTCACACACACACTATACCTTGAAGATCCTTCTTTTTTCTTTTCTTTTTTTTAATTGAGATATAGTTGACATATCACATTGCCTTAGTTTTAGGGAAATAACACAATAATTTGATATTTGTATATAACATGAAATGATCACCACAGTCAGTCTAGTAAACATTTGTCACCACACATAATTATGGAATGTTCTTTTTCCTTGTGGTGACTTGAAGACCTTTCTAGTCAGCACATACGGGTTTCCATCTATCACAATATTTTAATGGATCTCCCTGTCGATGGAGGTTCCGGCTGGTTCCAGTGGGGGCTAATGTGAGCAGTGGTGCAGGGGCCGTGCCTGTGCGTTTGTATCGGCACACCTCTGTAAGTCTGATTTCCTAGGAGCGGGTTCAAGGGAAGGTACCTTATAAATTTCAATGGCAAAATTTTCCTCCAGTGTTGCCCCAGCTCACATGCCTACCGAGCGTGAGTGCGAGTTCCCAGGTGGCCATGGAGGGCCTGCCCCTGCCAGGAGCCTGTTGATACCCTGATGTGAGGGCCTGAGATCGGATGCCGGGTGGGAAGTAGGCCCAGCCCCTCCGCTGCCAGTCTCCTTGGTGGTCGCAAGGTGACTGCCTCCATGCAGGAGCCAACAGACTCTCTTTTAGGGATGGGGGACACTTTCTGGATTTCCCTCGTCACTTTAGCAAGGTTTTCCTCTTCACCCTGGAGGAGAGAAAGTGAGTGACTGTCTTCTGATTCTTCCAGGTGAAAAAGGCATATAGGCAGAAGGCCCTCTCCTGCCACCCCGACAAAAATCCAGATAACCCCAGAGCAGGTGAGACTCTCCGGGGCGTGGGGAGAAGGAGGCCAGCTGCCCGGGCACGGCAGGCTTGCCACCCGCGCTCCCGTGGGAGTGCTGAGGAATGCTGGAGCGCCCGGCTCTGCTCCCGGGTCAGGGGTGTCAGTCGGTCGGCCGGCCGCAGATGCACTCGCCCTTCGTTGCCGGTCATCACCTGCTGATGTCAGCTGTTGGCCTGCCTGCGGCTTCTTGGAGGTGCTTGTTCTGAGAGTACGCCATCACCGAATCTAACTCAGTTTTTCTCCTCTCTGTTTTTGATCCTTTGGTTTAGCCGAGCTCTTCCACCAGCTTTCTCAGGCCTTGGAGGTGCTGACCGATGCTGCGGCCAGGGTGAGCATGCCCCCCTCCACCTGAATTGTCCCCGCGGTTAGAGATCACCGCGGTGCTCCAGCCTCGGTCCTCTTGTCCCTGCCATGAAGCACAGTCCTTGCTGTCCCAGCCTGGAGACACTCCCGGTGGCTCTGGGGCTCGGTGGCGGGGCTGGGAGGGTGGCTGGGCCGTATGCTTGTCCCCTGGCTGACTGCTCCCGTGTTCCTTTCTCCTGCCAGGCCGCGTACGACAAGGTCAGGAAGGCCAGGCAGCAGGCGGCAGAGAGGACCCAGAGACTGGATGAGCGAAGGAAGAAAGTAAAGCTTGGTAGGTGATGTCACGGTGCTGGGCAGCTGGTGGTTTCCCTGGGCCATTTTTAAAAAAGATTTTATGTATTTATTTTTAGACAGAGGGGAAGGAGGGAGGAAGAGAAGGAGAGAAACATGAATGCATGATTGCCTCTCGCACGCCACCCACTGGGGACCTGGCCCACAACCCAGGCATGTGCCCTGACTGGGAATCGAACCAGCAACCCTTTGGTTTGCAGGCCCGCACTCAGTCTACTGAGCCACACCAGCCAGGGCTCCCTGGGCTGTTTTTATGCGGCTCCCTCACCTTTCTTCTTAGAGCTTCATTCCGTTGCAGCAACTTACAGTGTTTTGGGCCCAGCTCTGAGAAGAACCTTATTCTCAGGGGTGAATCCTAAAGGACACTCAGGGATAATAACAATGGCTAGATTTACTATTAGCTAAGCGCTGTGACAGATGTTTTATTATCTCTTTTAATTATCACAGTGCTCCAAGGGTGGTATTACTAAACCCATTTTTTTGTGGACACAGAAGCTACGGCATGAAGGGTGAGGACGTGCTGGAGCTGGGCTGTAACCCGCACACTCTGAGCGCATCCGTGTTCTCGTTCACAGTGCCATCCTGGGTCTGTGTATTCGTCCCGGACTCATTGCTTTTTTTATCCTCACCCGAGGACATGGGCGAGGGGGCGAACGTCGATGTGAAAGAGAAACCTCGACTTGGTTGCCTTCTCATACACGCCCCAAAGGGGATTGAACCAGCAACCCGGGTATCTGCCCTGACTGGCAATCAAACCTGCGACCTTTCGGTCTACAGGACAGCGCTCCAACCCACGGAGCCACATCAGCCACATTTCAGCACAGCTCTTTCATTTTGAGAAGTCCCCTCAGAGGGATCCAAAGAGGTCCAGGCATTCTTTTGCTTCTTACACAGTTTTATTGAGTTATATTTTTTATATTACAATATCCACTCATTTCAAGTGTACAGTTCAGTGAGTTCTAGTAATTTACCATGTGCTATAACTATAGCTATATGTCAGTTTCCTCACCCCAGTAAGATTGGTTCAGGCATTCTTCACTCAATTTTCTCCCCATCTTCTTGCCTACTTGAAATCCATGTATTTAATATGTACGTATACTGTTCCAGGCATCCACCTCTGTACTAAACCAAACAAAGACCCAGAGATTGTAGGAAGAAAGTGCACAGAACAGAAAGCAGTGAGTCCCAGGCCCGAGAGAAGGGTTTGTCACAGCAGCTGTCCTGGAGCAGGGCCACGAGCAGGTTGCCCCTGGAAGGCAGGAAGGGCTTCGTGACAGGGGTGCTGTCCTCCCAGAGAATCTGCCATCCCTGTAGGAGCCGCTGTGGCCGGGTTTGCCGGGAGGCTTGGTAAATGTGAGCTGAGGGGCAGGTGAAGGAGACAGTGACAGCGCGGCTCAGTGGCGGAAAACACATCAAAGGCACACCACGGCGCAGGTCAGGCTGTGGTGCCAGACCAAGGAGTGGAGGCCTGCAGGCCCACTCCTGCTGTCCTGACGCACAGCCCCGGGTTGCTGACACGAGCACCACCCACGCCCTGTTCCCTGAGCAGAGAACCTGCTTGGTCAGTGGGAGCTGATTTAACTCTTGCAGACCCCGGCCACTCAGCTGGAGCCTGTACTTCTCTGTGCTCTGACTTTTTTGTAATGGACATTAATTTGAGGGCACATGGGCATGCAGGGAGGGGCAGAGTTACTTCACGGTTGCACCCTGTGTGTGGCTGGGGGTGTGAGGCCCCGTGGAAACTGCTTAGACCAGCCACTGGGACATCCAACCCTGTGCCTAGACCTGGAGGCCCGGGAGCGGCAGGCCCAGGCCCAGGGCAGCGAGGAGGAGGAGGAGAGCCGGAGCACCAGGACACTAGAGCAGGAGGTGAGCCCCGGGTGGGCGTGTGGGCCTGAGGCCCTCTGCGGGAGGTGGAGGAGGATGGAGTTAGGTGGCTGTGGTGGCTGGGGCGGCCATACCCTTCCCACCTTCTTCCGTGGGATCTGGGTAATCTGTCCCACCTGCAGGTTGCTGAGCCCTAGTTTACAGGTGGAACCTCCCAGGGACCTTTACAAGGGGAGCCAGCCTGGAATTGGATCTGCACAGAATTGTCACCCTTCAACCCCCCGCTCTGCAGATCGAACGCCTGCGAGAGGAGGGTTCCCGGCAGCTGGAGGAACAGCAGAGGCTGATCCAGGAACAGATACGCCAGGAACGGGAGCAGAGGTTGAGAGGTGAGAGTCCCTCACCTCCACCCGCCACCTACTCTGAGGTAGCTCTCTGTTGAGTCGCTGTAGAGACTCCCGCCTGCTGGAACCCTGGTGGCACTCCACTCGGATGCATGCCACCTGTCCCTTCCTCCTACCAGCTCTCTGGGGCCTATTTGCTTTTCATTCTGCCCTAGATCTCCTGGGCTGGTATGTCTTAGTCACAAGCAAGGCTGGCTGTATTTGGAGCAGCTCACCAGGAGAAAGACTTTGAGATACTTTGTCTTAGTAGAGTGGTGTGGCCTCTGCCTCTGTGTCCTGCCCCCAGAGGCGCTCACAGCCCCACACTGACAGAGTGCTAACCGTGCCCTTCAGCAGGGAGCTGGGCAGCCTGTCCCAGGGCAGCAGCTCCTGGGATGGCGGTGGAATTGCCCTACCATCGCCACCAGGCTCCTCAGCAGCGGGCAGATACTACCCTTGGTCAGGAACGACCTTTTCTAGGTCCTTTTGGCACTGGGCTGTGTTTCCTTTTAGCTCTCCTCACACTCGACCTTACTGACTTCCTCAAATTTCCTAGGAAAGGCAGAAAATCCTGAAGGCAAAGAAACTCCCAAGCTAAAGGTGAGCCCCGTGGGGATCCGTGGGTCACCTGGCACTACCTCCTCTCAGCAAGAACACATACTCCCCGTGGCTCAAGGGGTTCTGGTGGACTTGGTTGAGGCCATTGGATCTCTGGGAGCCTGCACCACCTCCCACACCCTTCCGTTTCCTGCACCTGGGGATCAGGAGGGCCACTCGGAGGCCGCCACGGGAGGCCGCCCTTAGCCCTGACTTGCAGGTGGCACTCCCCAGGAGCCCTCCAGGAGAGCACCTGACAGGGCTGGAGACGTGGCTGTGGGCGAGCAGGCTGCCCTGCGTGTCTGTTTTTGAGGGGAACACATTTTTGAGGGGTGCTCCCTGGGTTGCTAGTAGAGGGAGTCTGTTCAGACTGCAAAGCCAGGTGTGGGGTCTGGCGCTGTCCAGGCAGAGGTTAGAATTCTGTGGTGACGCCCTCTACTGTCTTTCCAGCTCAAGTGGAAGTGCAAAGGGGATGGGTCAGACGGCGGCTACTCCAGAGATGTCCTCCTGCGGCTGTTTCAGAAGGTCTGCCCTGCCGACTCCCCTCCTTCCCATCGCCTCGGTGCGGTCCCACGGTCTCCATGCCTCACCTGCCGCAACACCTATACCTGCCCTTGTGTCTGTTCATAGACCACAGGACAGTCTAGCTCCCCCCAGGCCCCAGCCCTCCTCGTGCCTGTGTTGCCAGGCCCCCCCCAAGCCTGTCTCACTTGTGCTGCCCACTTCTGCCCCTGCCGCCCTTAGCAGTAGAGGCCCTGACCGAGTGTGTGGGGCGAGAGGAGGGGAGCACCTGGCGCAAACGCCCTGTCCTCCTCATCGTCTTCGGTCGCTGAGGCAGTTTTGCGACTCTGCCAGTCCAAGTCCCAGTCCTTCGCCCAACTCTCCTTTGCTTTTCTTCTGCATTCCTGGAGAAAATCTGCTCTCCTTTCTATCTGTGGTCTCCCCTCTGGAAACCTGGCAATAAGAAGTAGCCCCCAGTCAAGCGTGCCCCAAGGGCCTCCGGGCCTCGGTGGCGTGTCCCTGGTGTGAGCTGGGCCTCCCTGTCCCCACAGTACGGAGAGGTGCTCACCCTGGTGCTCTCCAGGAAGAAGGCAGGCACCGCCGTGGTGGAGTTCGCCACCGTGAAGGCTGCGGTGAGTGCTGCGTGAGGCTCAGGGGAGCCACCACCAGCCCTGCCATTCCAGGGCAGGGACTCAGTTCTGTGGGTCCCCTGAGCGTAGGTGCCTGTATTCTCAGGGAACCTCTGGACCTGCTCAGAGCCCAGGGGTGGGTGGGAGAGTGCTCCAGGGTAATGGAGAGTGCAGACCGACTCCATTTTCTGCTGCCTGGCTCCATACCCTCCACTCTGCTGTTGGAGACCCCCACCTGCCTTTCCCCCTCCTCCACCTACCCAGTCAGAAGGCTTATATCCCCTCTCACCCACGAGGAGTGTCAGAGCTTCAGTACATCAAAGGAAAGGTTGTTCGGCTTTGTTTGGAGGATGAGATTGCTGGTTCTGGTACTTTCTGTGGGATTAGAGAGAGCCATTCTCTAGCTGACTGGAGTGATGGGACTAACTGGATGCTGTGTCTGGCAGGAGCTGGCTGTCCAGAATGAAGTGGGTCTGGTCGATAACCCTCTGAAGATTTCCTGGTTGGAGGGACGGCCCCAGGGCAGGGATGGCCCCCGCCACCCAGGACTGGCACAGGTAAGGAACCAGGCCTCACACAGGTGGGCCCGCTCAGGATTCGGGGTCCTTTTCCTGTTTGGGCTCTTTCCTCGCAAATCCAGGTCATTCCGATGGAGTCAGGGTGGCAGGTCCACCAACCAGAGCAGGAGGACCACGATTCCGTGCCGACCCCCTTTCCTCTGCGAAGGCCAGTGAGCCCCACCAAACACAGAATTCTCAGACCTCCTCCCACATCCTGGCATCCTGTTGGGGACCTTCGTCAGCAACCAAAGGGGTTCTGGCCCTCAGGCTGCTTGGTTTTAGTGTGAAGTGTTTGGCACCGAGACAGCCCGGTGCCGTGGGGAAGGGGCAGAGGACGAGAACAGCCACTTCTGTCCCCGACTCATTTTCCAGGTGTATCTGTGGCTGCCCAGACAGGACCTACTGAGCAGAGGCTCTGCTTCTTCCTTAGGAGTAACGCTAGCCTCTCTGCTGACAGCAGAGCGCTGATGGCCTGGGCGCCTGACTCACGGTGAGGCAGAGGCTTCTGCTGCTGTGCCTCAGCACTAGCCATCTGTCCCCTCAGTTCCGTGAGGGCTTTTGCTCAGCAGCCCCCGCCCTCCCCGCCCCCACACACGCTGGTCCTAGTCACACCTGCCCCCACTCTGGTGGGATAGAGAGCTTCTAGGCCAAGAGCTCTCCCTTCTCCGAAATGGCCCGCAGGTCTGTGTGGGAGCCTCAGATGGATGCATTCGCGACCCGCTCTGGGGCTCTGGGGGAGAGTGCCCCTTGGTGGGTCCACAAGGCCTTTGCTCTCAGTCACCGCACCCCTGCCTTCCCACTTGCCGCTCCCCTGGCTGTGAGAGTGGGAAGCTCTCTGGGGGTATGTCCCAGACCCTGGACAGAGGAAGAAAAGGAACTGGCCTGAGCCCAGCTCGAGATCCTTCCCTAGAGAGCTCATTCCCTCACCACGAAGTGCCTGCATTTTACGTCCCCAGACGACATTCCTTGGACGGTCACACAGAACTTCCTTTATTAGCTCCCGCATCCAGAGCAGAGCCTTTCCTCTGGGCACACCCACATGGGAGACGGGGAGGTGGAGGCCACAGGCGGGAGTCGTGGAGGCAGTCTGCATCAAAGGTTCCTGCTCCCCTCTGCCGCGCCTGGACTCTCAGAACCGCCTGGTCCAGCCAGCCTGAGCTCTGGTTTCGAGTCTTCCGGCCAACCCACCGTGTGGGGCAGTAGCACAGCATGTGGCCTTGACCCAGGGGGCTCAGCCCTGGGTGGCAGGCCCCCATCTGCAGAGGGTTTAGGCGGGGTGGAGCTCCCCGGTCCTGGTAGAGGGTCTGGAGACCAGCTGTGCCTCTTCATGGTAACAGCCATGAGTGTCGTGCCCGGTCCTCCTGCATTCTTGTCAGGGAGCAGGACGGAGGGAAAGCTGCCACCGTTCTTGCTGCCTTTCCCAAGGGCTCCCCTCAGCAATAACTCTGGGAACTCCCCAGAGCAGCCCATTACAGCTGTGTCAGTGCCTTCCACCAGCGGTCCCTGGGGCCACCTTCCTCAGGTACGGAGCTGCTCCAGGCCGCTGTGTCGACAGCTGGAGTCTCTCCTGTGCCCTTCTCTGCTAACAGTTTGTGTGGCCTTTCTCCTGCGATAGTCTATCTGCACGTGCCTCGCTCTCCTTGCCACCAGCCCCTCCTTGCCACTGCAGGTCTCCATGCTCCCGCCTCCCCCACCTGCCCTCCCTGCTGGCCGCGGCTGTGCTCCAGGCCAGCGCTATCCAGTGCTGCTCCTTCCAGCGATGCCGATGTTCACCCTCCGAGGCCCAGTGTGGTAGCCCTCGGTCAGGGGTGGCTATTGAGCATTTGAAATGCAGCTAGTACAGCTGAGGAACTAAATTTTTTAATTTTACATAGTTTCAACTATTTAAATGTAAACACCTGCATGTAGCGAGTGGCTACCACATTGGACAAAGTCAAGGCTGTCCCATCCCTCTCTCCTCAGATCTTCCCACTTCCCTCTTAGGCCTGATTTGGACCACTTTAGCCTGTGCCTGCCCTGTGACCTCTCTCTGTTGACAGTAGCTTCAGAGGAGGCTGGGGCAGGGCATCACCCATCCACTCTGTCCAGTCTGTGTGTCCTCCATTCTCTGACTCACCCCTTGTGCCACCCGCCCCCTCTGCTGGCCTCTGCCTGGTCCCTGGACTTGTAGGCATGGCCTCCCTTTGCCAGCCCAGCCAGCACCCTTCAGGGCTCACAGCATGTCCAGCTTGCCTCTCTGCCTCCGGCCCTCCGCTCTGGGGTAACCTGGAGGACTGTTGAGGACTCCAGGTGGACAGGGCCCTGGATTCCCGTCCCCACCTTTTTCTTAATCCATGAGTGTACCTTCCTTTCCTGGGTCCCCAGGCTTTCGGCTCTTCATTCGCCACACTTCTGCCCACCCTCACCCCATTCAGAAAAGCTGGGCTCACTGGGAAATTGCTCCCGCAGTATCTGTAGAACTTCCTCAAGAAGTGAAATCCCCAAGTCCACTTTGAAGGAGAAGAAGGGGTCATTAAGGTCCGGAGCAGGTGTCCTCTGGAAGGGGGGAGTATCCACAAGGTCCTCCTGGGAGTATTCGTGGAGGGGGCCCGCCAGAGATCGTGCTGAGGGCAGGGTCACCGAGTAGGCCGCTGTGTAGGCAGGTGAGGGCTCCAGGATGTTGGGGCAGCTGGAGCTCTCTCGGTAGAGGCGCGGGGGCTTTGGAGGGGCCAGAAGTGTGGCCCGGGGCTGCTCGTCCCCCCACAAAGGCAGGCGCCGGCCATCCGTCCTCCCTCGAAGCTCCCGGACCACCTCTCTGTTGCTGTACTCCTCGTGGTCCCCGCCAGCCATGCTGGCCTGGCTCAGCACGCTGCCCTGCCGCCGGAGTCGCCGAGGCCGGCCCAGGCTCAGCCTCTTGAAGAAGGAGGCATTGCGGAAGGAGCCTTTCCGCCAGGCCTCCATGGACCTAGGTTGCCAGCAGACCTTAGAAGTCCAGTTCAAGAGTGGCTAGGGAGCATCCTGTCCCTGCCGGAGCGGTGAAGGACAAGGAGCGGGAAACAGCCCCCGTGGACTTTCCGCAGAGGTTGCCCGCTTTCTGCCCAGCACAGACCTCAGGCCAGCATCCTGGGCGGTGAGACCAGGTCCCAGGAAGAGTAGAGCCCGGCACTGTGAGTTCCTGGTGTCCAGAGTTTCCCAGAGGGACAGGAGTGGCCTGGTTACCTGATAGGGCAGTGGAAAAACCCGAAGGCGAAGCAGCAGCCCTTACCGGAGCCGGAGTGAGAGCAGCTCCAGGGGTGTCAGAGACGGTCTTCTCAGGCGGGCAGGAGCGGCTTGTGCTCCTTCCCGCACTTCCTGGCCCATGGCCCTCCTCTCCGCCGAGGCGCCCTGCCTGCGATCAGTGCCCGGCTGGTTGTGCTGGTGTGTGGTGTGGAGGTGTGTCGTTCTCAGCTGACTCAGTCAGGTGGGAAGCCGGGGTTTCATGCTCTGAGGTGATTGCAGCATCCGCATGCAGGGGTTGGAGCAGCCGTGGCCAACACCCCAGGGCCACCAGGGAGCTTAAGATTCCTCTGGGGGCTGGTCTGGGGCCAGCCCTGCTTTCTGTGTCACCGCAGTCTCCTTTTGCCCCACCACCGGGGGCCCTAGCAGGTGGCCCAGCCCCCAGTGTGTCTGGGAGGGAGGAGTTCAGGGAGGGTGGCAGTTAATTGAAAGGCAGGCGTGTGGAACGATTGTTAGGGAAGGAAGAGACCTGTTGCTGGTGTGGGTGACTCAGCCCTGGGGCCTGGTGACAGTCCTTCATTAGCAGAGCCCACAGGTATGGGGGGAAGGAGGCAGAGGGTGTGTTAACAGGGAGCAGCCCCATGCCAGTAAAAGGCCGGCTCTTTCCAGGGCTGGGTGCAGGGTATAACAGGGTGACTCTGAGTTTTCTCAGCAGGGCAGTATTCCCTTGGGGGGAGGAGAATTGCCCTCCCTTTGGCCTGGCACTCCGTCTGGCTGCTGAACCCATCCCTGGGTTCAGGACCTCATTCCGACCTCATTCTTCTGCATTTACCCAATGCCTCAGGGCAGGGGAGAGCAGCTGAGGGACAGGGTCCTGCTGCCTCCTACCCTGAGCTCCAGTCCTTCCCCGTGGGCCGCCCTGGCCTCACTTGAGGCCCCTCCTCAGTGCAGGGGGCTGAGCCACATGGACTTCCTTGAACTGTCAGCAGCCTTGAACTGTCAGCAGCGCTCTGGCCTGGCTAGGAGGGAGGGTGGCTCTCCTCGGAGCTCTTTAGCCCAGGAGAGAGGAGCAGGGCGGGGCGATTTGGAGGAGCAGGGGGATCTGGGCTGAATAACACTTCCTGGCTCTGTACACCTCTTCCTCCAAACAGTTGGCCCCGGCCTGGCATCTTGACCCCAGCCACTCCCTCCTTATTCTCTGGGTCACTGACCACCACTGTTTCCTCCTGACTTACTCCATGAGAGTGCACCAGTTCGGCATGCCACAGGACAGGGCTCCCCACCTTTGCCTGCTCTGCAGCCCCGGTCTGGCTCGCTTCTGCGCCCCCCTACCCACAGTTCCAGCTGCCTCAAGGGAGGAAGTGATTTCATTCCCACTGCAGACCTTATCAGGGCGTGGGGTTGGCCACTCAGGGCTCGTGGCCCTGTACAGCTGCCTCACCACCCCTCAGCCTAGGCCCATTGAGGTGGTTGTTTATTATTCTTTTGATTATTAAAATACAGCAGTCTTTAATCCCCTGCACTCTGCTGGCAAGATCATAAAAGAAAAAGCTACAGCCCTACCCTCCAGGAACCCTGGTGTGTATTTTTAGGAGGCAAGCCAGCCTTCTGCTTGTTTCTCTCTCAGGGTGGGGCGGGTTGAGACTGTCTGGGGTAGGGCTTCCTTCTGCGTCCTCAGCAGGAGCCAGACCACAGGAGGATGGGCAGCTGTGAGGGAGCAGTGCTGCCACCTCTGCCTGGCAGAGCAGAGTGGGCTTCCCAACCTCTGACAACGTCCCCTCGCTGGCAGCCTGTGAGCAGCAGGGCAGTGGGGCGGAGGGCTGAGCGGAAACGAAGGGGGATGCGGGCCTGGCTGCAGCATGAGGAAGCGGATGACCTGGGAAAGACAAGCTGGAGCTGACTGCAGACGTGAAGGGCCTGAGGGGGACGTCCGGTGGGGGCGTTCACTGGTGGACGTGGGACGAGGAGCTGGCCTGGAGGCCAAAGGCTAGGCAGAAACAGGGATGAACGGGTTGCAGGCTGCTCCAGGCTCCTCCCCTTCCTGGGCCTTGTTCCTCCTCTTGACTCTTGACTGTAGCTCTGCTGAGGCTCTGTCCTCTGAGCCTGGAGTCTGTGGGGCTGTGTCCTGACCCCTCCCCTCCCCTCCTCTGTCTCCCAGGGCTCAGTGGTGTCCGAGAGGGACTACGAAAGCCTCGTCATGATGCGCCTGCGCCAGGCAGCTGAGCGGCAGCAGCTGATTGCCCAAATGCAGCTGGAGGACAAGGTGGGGCAGCCCACGTAGCTCCAGTCCTGCCACCCCAAACCCTTTTCTTAACCCTCACCAATAAACTTTTTTTTTTAAAGTCTGCCTCTATTGATTACATAGGGGTGCAGGGTGCTGGCCTGTCCAACTGTGGCCCTGGTTGCTGGGCTCTGCCTCAGAGGCTCTGCCCAGGCTGGCGCTCCTTCCCCAGCGGTAGACAGACGCTCAGGAAGGCACTGCATTTGGTGCGAGTCCCTGCACGTGCAGAGCTTAAGGTCAGCACTCATCATGGCCCTTTATTGGCTTGAACTAGCTATACAGTCCTGGGGCCATTGCTCCTGGCCAAGGACAGTCTGGCTCTTGCCAGCCCCTCAACCCACCCTCCAGGGCCCTCAAGTCGGGTCAGAAGGTGGAGGGGCTGCTGGGAGCACCAGGGCGAGGGCATGCTCTCCCTGCCCCCTGCTGAGGCAGGTTTCAAAGGCCATTCACTGCTCAGTGATGCTGGAGCCAGGAAAAGTGACGATTTGGGAGAGGGGCAGGGCTGTGAGTGAGGTGGGGGTCGGGATTGGGGCCCCTGGCAACCAAAGAAGGGGTGCCCTGTGCGCTCCTCAGTTTGAGTCACTCCTTGTGCAGGCACCACACCAGTGTCTGGCCCACGCCGGTCATGCTCAGCACACGGAAGCCCCTGCGTTCCAGCTTGTCCAGGACTATCCGAGGGGGGTCGTCAACGTAGTATTCCTGGCTGTGAGCGGAAGGAGGGGGCAGTGTGAGAGGGTGCGTGGTCAGGGACGCACATGATAGTGCCTCACTCGTTTGCTCATGTCTCCCGGGCTAAGTGCGAGTTCCTCTGCCCCTCCCCTGCCAAGCACTTTTCGTGCATTGTTTCCTTTATTCCTCTCAGCAACCTGAGGAGGCTCATTGACTGTTCTCACTTTATAAATGAGAGAACTTAGAGGGCTTAAGTGGCTTTCCTGATGCCGTAAGACAGTAGAACCCACGCTCCTTGGATGACAGCCTCATCTGCCGTACTGTTCAGGGGGAACCGGCTGCTCTCCCCAGGGTCCTCACCCAGGCCTCTGGCCCTCCTGCTGCCTGGGCTGTCCCACAGACCTGGGACAACAATGCGGCCCTAATAGTTCCGGGCTCTGGGTGCCTCTCCCTGGCACCGAGAATGCTCGCCTTTTCTTCTTTCAGGGTGAATGAATTCTGAAGCGCCAGCAAGTAGATAAGGGGCTCAAGCCCCAAGCTGGGCATCTCCAGACAAATGCTTTGTGGCAAAGGGATAGGGTTGGTTTTGCCCTTCAACCCTGACCCAAGGGGCTGGCACCAGCTCTCCTCCCCTTTGCTGCCCCCTTTGAACTGGGACTCGCTCTGGGGACCCTTCTAAGGAGTTCCAGCTTGTGAAGCCAGGGTTCTCCATGCCAACGGGGCATGAGATGGGGAGGGGTGGAAAAGGAAGCAGCTCTCTCTCACTGTTTAGACTTGGAACTGGGGAGAAGAATGCCAAGGGAAGTGGCCATGTCCCCAGGCACCTGGTTGAGTTGGAAGTAGGACCCAAGCTGCCCATTCCATTTCTAGGGCTTAGCTTTGTTAATCAGATGGCTCTTTAAGACAAACCTTTTCTCTGTGCCTATCTTTGCCTTGATAAGGTCCAGCTTGAAAGGGGGTTGGGCAAGGGACAGTGCACTTACGATGATCTCTCTCCAGGAAACTAGACTCTGTCCTGGGACTTTGCCCTTGGGCTCTCTTGTGAAGGGAGGGCCAGTGGGAAAGCCTTCAGAGCAAGCCTGGGATGGGGGCGGGGGGCTGTGAGGCTAGAGACCTGCCGCAGAGCCCCAGGAGGCAGGCAGAGGGGCTCTGAGTGTGGGTGGTGGCGTTGCCCTGGGTTCGGTGGTGTGTGAAGGGAGCAGGGACTGGTCTGGGGGCCAGTGAGAAGATATTTAGGAATGCCACTACTTACAAATTGTTTCCCAGGACGACCCTTCTTGAGGCCCCCAGATGCTGCATCAGCTCTGGATCTGAGTGTTCATCGCCCACTAAGGTGGGGCCCACCTCCTGCAAGGTAAGCAACAGTAGATGCTTGGCTGGCTGCCAGTTAGAGGTGGAAGGTCTTGACTCTCCTTCCTTCGTTGCCTGTTGGCACTGAGTCAGCTTCAGGTAAAGTCTGGAGGGGTTGGTGAGGGAACTTGAGGGCTGAGAACAAGGTGGCAAAGGGTGAGGCTGGTCAATGACCCAGCCAAGCAATGCGAGGCTTCTCTAGCCCCTCCAAGCTGAGCTGGGTAGTGTCTGAATGGACACCTTCATGCCAGGCACCACCCACCACCTGTTTGGTATTATCACAACCAGCTGGAGAAGAGAGAAAATGCCTGTCCACACAAAAACTTGTATGATAATGTTTGTAACTGCATTATTCATAACTAGCAAAAAGTTTTTCAGCTGCTGAGTGGATAAATAAAATGCAATATAGACATATGATGGAATCTTATTTGCAACAGAAAGAAATGAGTACTGATACCTCCTGCAGTACAGATGAACCTTGAAAACCTTATGTAAATGAAAGACACCAGGTACAGGACCACATATTATGACAGAAAGTAGATGGGTGGTTACCTGGGGCTGGGGAGCTGGGGCGGGGGTAATGAGGAGTGACTGCTAAGGTGATAGGAATGTCCCAAAATTTATTAGGATGATGGTTGCAAAACTCTGAGTATGCTAAAAAAAACAGTCACAAAAACCATCGAGTTGTAAAATTGGTGACTTCTATGGTATGTGTATTATATAGCAATAAAGCTGATATATTTTTTAAAAGTCACCTGAGGACCACTGAATTCCCGCACCCCGGGCTTACAGTGTTTGGGGAGGTCTGGGAAGGGGCCCAGGAGTCCACCGGACTGGTTCTCAAACCACTGCCCTAGGGCATGGCCCAGACCGCTACCATCACGTGGTGAGTCCGCCCTTTCCTTCACCCCCAGGAGGCTGCTTACCCTCCGATGAATTACTCATCACTCGGGCGCTGGGAGTGAGAAGGGGCAGAGGAGCGACCTGCTGTCCAGCTGGGGGCCAAGTCATATCACTCTGCACCCAAACGGGGACCCTTGGGGCAACCAGGAAACTGCGCCCAGAGAAAGGAAGCAACTTTTGACTCCTGAATAGTGTTCTTCCCACCTCTAACCTCATGGGCGACGGTCTCCCCTTCCTATCTTCGCGAGCAGGAAGGTCTTTCTTTTCCTTTCCTAAGGCGCCAGGGAGCTCTCCCTGGACGCGTTTAAGGGTGCTGTTAACAGCTGTGGATGGGCCGGAACTTGGAACAGGTGTTTTAGCCTCTTAGCACGTCCTTTTCTTTTTCAAACCTCTTGCCCTCAGGAAAGGGGTTCCCTCAGAGGTTTTGCACTGCCCCTCCGCGAAGAAGGCTCTGTGTAGGTCAGTGGGTGTTGCACGTGTGAGGTCAGGGTTTCCCGCGGACAGGTAGGACAGCAGTCGCGAGCGCGGGGAGCTCGCTGGGTCGCGGGACGCATGAACCTGGCCTCCTTCGCGGCCCTGAAGGCGGAGGGTGAGCCAGAGTCCCAGGAGCCGGGCAGAGTCCGATCCCCAGCCTTCCCACCCGCGGCCGGGCGGGGGGGGGCGGGCGTGTCCGGACGGCTTCGCAGACCAGCACCCCAGACGCTGCCCCGGAGGGAGGCGCTAGCGTGCGGCTGCAGCCCAGGAAGCCCAGGTCCGGCGCCAACTCCACTGGTCAGGCGGGGCTACTCACCATGCGGATCTGGGTGCTGATGAGCACGTAGGGCATGGTGCGCGCGTCGAGGCTAGGCTCCCAGCGTGGGCTTTGGTCTTGACACCGACGCCAACCCTTGGGCTCCCACCACCCCGAGTCCCGTTACTCCGGTTCCGGCCTCTGGCGATGCCCACCCCCCAGTGCGCCTGGTCGGACCGTAGAGGCGTCCAATCAGGAGCGGGCGCCCGTGACGCGCCCCCGGCACCAGGGATCCAGGGCCCGCCCCTGCCCCTGGGCTGGGCACACAGGTGGTGCGGGTTGTGGGGGGCTGCTCCGGTACTCGCGGCCTGGAAGCCAGAGTGACCCGCCAGACTCCCTTTCTCCCGTGGGCCAAGGCACCAAGCGTGGATGTCGACTTTGCACCCTCGTACTGCAGCACTGTCAGTAACAGATTCAAGTCCGATTGGTCTCCTCGCGCCCTCCCCCACCTCCGTCCCCGTGAAGCCTCCCAAGATCCAGCCCATAGCACCCAGGGACGCCTGTAAAGGTTTTAGTGGATCCCACTTCCCGCCCTCAAGATACGTTCTCCAGAGACTCCTTCCGCGGAGTGAGACAGGGGTAAGAGGCTGTGGTTACAGCTGAATTACCGCCTGGCGAGCGCCCCGCGTTCCCGCCTCCCTGACTGTAATTCCGAGCACGGCGGCAGGACCGGCATTTCTGAGGGGATAACCTTAAACTCGTAAAGGAACTGAGCGTTTGGCTGGGTGCCAAGCCTGGAGGGACTTGAACCAACAGAATTTGGCCTTCATTTTGGAGAGTTTTCCGCGAAGCCAGAAAGATGTGGCGCAAGCTGAGATCACAAGGCAACTCCTGGGGCAAAATAAACAACTTCTGCATAGTCACCCAGGAGAGGGCAGCGAGTTCACCTCCGTGCATCCACACCCTCATCTGGCTGTAGCAAAATCTGACAACGCAACATTCTTGGCTTTATTGTTATTGGGTCTTTTTTGTTTTTTTAAATCCTCACCCAATTATGTATATATTTTATTGATTTTAGAGGTTGCCTCCTGTACACGCCCAATCGGGAATCAAACCTGCAACGTAGGCATGTGCCCTGACCAGGTGTACGGACGACGCTCCAACTAACTGAGCTACCCTGCCAGGGCGTGATTGTTTTTTTTAAAAAACAAAGCAAAACTAAAACTGTCTGTAAATTTCCTGCCCGCGATTGAAAAATCTTGACTACTGAAGGGCTCTTACGGGTTATGCTCTGTCTCCAGCACTTTGACAGATGTGAAGAGAGCTGTAAGGGCAACAGGAGGTTGTATTTCTGCAGGATCCTTTGTGATCTAATTCATTTTCTGTACTGTCTACCCCTCCCCCCAGGGTTAACAATTTAGCTAGAGAGAGAAGACAGAGACGTATTCATGATTAACAAAGGATTTTTTGTCTTTTAAAATATATGTTATTGATTATGCTATTACAGTTGTCCGGTCCCCCTGCCCTTTATTCCCCTCCGCCCTGCACACCCCCTTCCACCCACATTCCCCCCCTTTAGTTCATGTCCATGGGTCATACATATAAGTTCTTTGGCTTCTACATTTCCTATACTATTCTTAACCTCCCACTGTCTATTTTCTACCTACCATTTATGCTACTTATTCTCTGTATCTTTTCCCCCTCCCATTCCCCTGCTTATAACTCTCCATGTAATCTCCATTTCTGTGATTCTGTTCCTGTTCTAGTTGTTTGCTTAGTTTGTTTTTGTTTTTGTTTTAGGTATGGTTGTTAATAACTGTGAGTTTGCTGTCATTTTACTGTTCATATTTTTTATCTTCCTTTTCTTAGATAAATCCCTTTAGCGTTTCATATAATAAGGGCTTGGTGATGATGAACTCCTTTAACTTGACCTTATCTGAGAAGCACTTTATCTGCCCTTCCATTCTAAATGAAAGCTTTGCTGGATAGAGCAATCTTAGATGTAGGTCCTTGCCTTTCATGACTTGGAATACTCCTTTCCAGCCCCTTCTTGCCTGTAAAGTCTCTTTTGAGAAATCAGCTGGCAGTCTGATGGGAACTCCTTTGTAGGTTACTGTCTCCTTGTCTCTTGCTGCTTCTAGGATTCTCTCCTTATCTTTAATCTTGGCTAATGTAATTATGATGAGCCTTGGTGTGTGTTCCTCCTTGGGTCCAACTTCTTCGGGACTCTCTGAGCTTCCTGGACTTCCTGGAAGTCTATTTCCTTTGCCAGATTGGGGAAGTTCTCCTTCATTATTTGTTCAGATAAGTTAAAATTTGTTGCTCCTTCCCCTGGCTGGTGTAGCTCAGTGGATTGAGCGCGGGCTGCGAACCAGGCATCGCAGGTTCAATTCCCAGTCAGGGCACATGCCTGGGTTGCAGGCCATGTCTCCCAGCAACCGCATATTGATGTTTCTCTCTCTCTCTCTCCCCCTCCCTTCCCTCTCTAAAATAAATAAATAAAATCTTTAAAAAAAAATTGTTGCTCTTCCTCTTCTCCTGGTACCCCTCTGATTCGGATGTGGGGACGTTTAAAGATGTCCTGGAGGTTCCTGAGCCTCCCCTCGTTTTTTTGAATTCTTGTTTCTTCATTCTTTTCTGGTTGAATGTTTCTTTGTTTCTTTCTTCCCTCTGGTCCACACCGTTGATTTGAGTCCCAGTTTCCGTCCTGTCACTGTTGGTTCCCTATACATTTTCCTTTATTTTACTTAGCATAGCCTTCATTTTTTCTCTAATTTTGACCATATTCAACCAAGTCTGTGAGCATCTTGATTACCAGTGTTTTGAACTGTGCATCTGATAGGTTGGCTATCTCTTTGTCACTTAGTTGTATTTTTTCTGGAACTTTGATCTATTCTTTCATTTGTGCCAATTTTTTTTTTTTTTTTTGTCTTGAGGTGCCTGTTACATAGTGAGGGGCGGAGCCTTAGGTGTTCACCGTGCAGGGCAACCCAGTTGCTGGGTTGTGACGCTGTATGTGTGGCAGAGGTCCGAGAGGGAACAATGGTGCTTCCTCTGCTCTCTGCTGGATTTTAGTCACTTCCCCCACTTCCCACAAGCAAACTGGGCCCTACTGACTCCTGGGTGGGTGGGCTTGTGTATGTTCTAGGACCCTGTGGGTCTCTTCAACAAATTCTCCTGTGAGGCTGGGAGTTCCTCTTGCTGCTTCCTCAACCCCCGCTAGTGTTTTCAATCAGAGGCTTTGAGGCTTTATTTCCCCACGCTGGGACCCTGGGTTGCGTGGTCTGTCTCACGCCCCAGTTGTTCCTCCCGGTTTATCTGCCTGCGAATGTGGGACCACCCAGTTCACCAGCCGCTGCCTTGCTGCAAGTCCTTTCCACCCAGCTGCCCAACTCCACCCTCCTACCAGTCTGGATGAATGTGTCTTCTTTATCTCCTTGGTGTGGGACTTCCATACAGTTCAATTTTCTGTCAGTTCTGGTTGTTACTCTATTTCTAAATTGTTGTTGTCCTTCTTTTGGTTGTGCGAGGAGGCACAGGGTGTCTACCTACGCCTCCATCTTGGCCGGAAGTAACAAAGGATTTGTTAAACTGTCAAAGGATGAATGCCCAGAGCATGTGAAGAACTACAAATCAATGAGGAAAAAATAAATTAATAGAAGAAACATAGGCAAATGACTAGAATAGGCACTTTTCAAAAGAGGGAGTAAAAATGGCCAATGAACATATAGCATGATGTTCAAGATCATTAGAAATCCCAGAAATGCAAACTAAGCTACATTTTTAACCACAGTGAGATACTGTTTTAATGATTTGCAAAAAAAAAAGTAAACATCAAGTATTGGTGAAGATAATTGGCGAATATATCAAACAACTGAAACACTACTGTTGGGAATGCAAATTATGGTTGATGCAATTACCTTGCACCTTGGGAAAACAATTTGGCATGATCTGGTAAAGCTGAGGACATGCATTCCCTGTGAACCAGCCCATCCTCTCCTACATAAACCTCAAGAAAACCCACTGGGCACAAGAATATTCATAACAGCACCCTGACCTGTGTGGCTCAGTTGGTGGGCTGGTCCTCCGGCAAAATGAAAGGAAGGTTGCCTGTTTGATTCCTGATCAGGGCTGATCAATGTTTCTCTCTCCCTCTTTCTCCCTTCCTTTTCCTCTCCCAAACAAACCAACCAACCAGAGGTGGTTAAATTATAAATAAAATTAAGGGAATGATAAATATAAATTCAGGGTAGATGTTATCTTAGAGAGCAAGGAAAGGGATGGGATGGGGAAAGACATGTATTATAAATATTATTTTGTAGCTATTAAGTAATTTATAAGAACAATTTAAAAATAAGAACATTTTTTTAAGTGTCAAGTTCCATAGAGCAGCGATTTTTAACCAGTGTGCCTCAAGAATTTTTAAAACATGTAATACCTGACTATTTAGTCAGGGGTGCTGACCTCTTTTCCCTAAGACTGTCAGATTTAAAAATCACAACAGCCAGCACAACAATAGCCGTCTGGCGCGAATGCCCTGTCTTGACCATAAATATACAGACCCTATAATTGAGTTGCACTTTATTGGTCATGCACATAAGGTTGTGCCTATTGGTTAATTCTTGGGACTAGAAATCCTTATACACAAGTATAGGCAACTGATGTTTTAAAAACTCACTTTGGAGCAAAAAGGGTAGGTAATTACTACTCATATTATTATTATTTTTTGTAAATCAATAAAAATTATACTTTTTATTTGTCAGATTGGCAAAAAATGTGTTTTGGTGTGCTGCAGAATTTTAATAATTACTTTAATATGTGTCATGAAATGGAAAAGGTTGAAAATCGCTGCCTTGGACTGGTGGCCGGACCCTGTGTCTAACCCTAAGGCAGCGGATTTCAACCTTTTCCATCTTGCTGCACGCGTAAACCAATCACTAAAATTCTGTAGGACACTAAAAATTATATTTTTTGCCAATCTGACAAAAAAACTGGTTATAATTTTGTTACTATTTATAATAGTAACTATGTAATAGTAACTATAGTATTTTTATAATAGTTATAGTTATAACAACCAGGTGGCTATTGTGTTGGCTGTTGTTATTTTTAATTTTTTATTATTACTATTATTTATTGTTGACACTCTTAGTAAGATGCCCCCATTTTCCCGCCCTTTGCCTCCCTCCCCCGGCTTCACTACAGCACCGCCTGTGTGCTCACATATGTTCTTTGGCCAATCTTCTCACCTTCTTTTATTCAGACCTGTTGTCATTTTTTCTTTTTTTTTTAAAGATTTTATTTATTTATTTTTAGAGAGGGAAGAGAGAGAGAGAGAGAAACATCAATGTGCGTTTGCTGGGTGACATGGCCTGCAACCCAGGCATGTGTCCTGACTGGGAATCGAACCTGCGATGCCTGGTTCGCAGCCCGCACTCAATCCACTGAGCTACGCCAGCCAGGGCCTGTTGTCATTTTTTCCATTTGACAATCTAAGGGAAAGAGATCAGGGCCCTTGACCGAATAGTCAGATATTGCATGTTTTAAAAATTCTTCCGCCACAACGATTGAAAATTGCTGTCCTAAGGCATTTGACCATGTCACCTCACTTGGAAGAGCCAGGTAGATGAGGGTGTCATGTTCCGGTCAGAGAGCAGAACGGGAGTTTGGGGTCTGCCTGCTCTGCGTTCCTCTCTCAGGCGGGGCTGTGGAGAAGCGGGGAGGCGACGGAAGGGCACTGCTTCTCTAAGGCTGCCAGGGCTTGATCACGTTTGCAAACTGGTCTGCGGATGCAGCTGAAGATGGAGAGCTTCATCCAGAATCGTCCACCCCGCCGCTTATTGCCCTGGCAGCCTCTCGCCCACCAGATAACATCTTTAATATCCGGGGGGAAATTAATTCCCTCGCTGCGTCAGCCCATCTGGCCTCGCCTCTTGCCGTGGTCTGTTTATCTGGCAGATCTTCCTCCCCTGTAAACAGGAGAAATTGTTCTTCCACAATTCAGCTTTTCATCATGAAAGCATCCTCCAAGTGGCAGGGCCTGGTGTTGATTATTCCTTCTTCCTTTGTTCAGCTTTGGTGGACGGCTTCTGCTCTAGCGCTGTGTTAGGCACAGGGGCCCCGGAGATGAGTAGGCCTGGACTGCGTCCCGGAGCAGTGAATGGTCGGTGGGGCAAACACACCAGAAGGCAAACCATCACGGGACCAAGTGGAACAGGGGTAACAGAGCTTCGGAAGCAAGGGAAGATAAAAAGATTAATTCTACCAGAGGAAATGAAGTTTTATTCCCTCCAAAACTAAGTTAACATTTTTTTTTAAATTATTACAGAAGAAAAATTTACACACACTTAGTTCAGGGGAAAAAAAAAGAAAAAAAATATAAGGGAAAAGGATACTAAAGACATTCTTTTAATATGAAAACACTTAACCTAAAAATAAAAGGCCAAGTGAGAGGCAACAAGCGGTCACTGAGATCAGAAAGAATAGCTGCCGGGGAAGCTTGATTTGGGCAGAAGCCCCGCTAGCGTCCTGAGGAGGAGGGGACAAAAGCAAGGGTATTTATGGGAAAGGGAAGGGGGAAAATGACCGTATTTTGCCGTGTATAATGAGCACCCATATTTTTGGCTCAAACTTTAGGAAAAAAACTTGTTTTAATTTTTTAATTCAGTTATTTATCTATATTTAGAAACAACTGATTATTGTATTCTAGGGTTTACATACAGATATCATCATTGCTTTCTAGAGTTATACTTTTAATGCATACGCATAAATAAAACAATTAAAAACATTTATATAGATACAGAATTAGTACTACCCATGTAAAATGATCATCCTTATTTTTCCCTCAAAAAATTGGGCAAAATGTGTGCATTATACACGGCAAAATATAGTATCAATACCACAGGAAGGCACTTCTTTTTCTTCTCTCTCTCTCTTTTAATCCTCACCAAGGACATGCTTATTGAGCTTAGAGAGAGGGGAAGGGAGGGAGACAGAAACATTGGTTGGTTTCCTCTCATATGTACCCTGATGGGGACCAAACCTGTAACCTAGGCATGTGTCCTGATGGGGAATAAAACCTGCAAACTTTGGTATGCAGGTCAATACTCCAACCAACTGAGCCACACTGGCCAGTGCTAGAAAGAAATTTCTATTGGTGCAGATAAGAATAAGTGGCTCTAATTCTAAACAATTCTAAAAAATTAATATATTTCCAGTCCTTACGCAACAGTCCAGTAAGCAGAATATTTGCTTTCTTGTTATCTTTGCAAAAAGTTCTTTAGTCCCACGATGTTGCTTTAGGCCCAGTCTAAAGGTTAATTTTCCCTGCTTAACATTCCAAAGGTTTGAGGTAAAGACATGCCTTGGAAAGGCAGCTTGGGCTCCATTTATATTAGTTTAAAGTGGCGCCATTTGTAGCTCTGGCTGGGTGGCTCAGTCGGCAGCAGTGTTTCCATGACAGACACCAAAAGGTTGTGGGACCTCCGGGCACCTGTGGGAGGCAAGCACATCCATGTCCTCTCTCTCTTCCTCTTGCTGTGAAATCAGCGAATACATCCTCTGGTGAGGATTACAATAAAAATAAATAAACAAAGTGGCTCCATTTATGTTATTTTTGGCACATTGAAACATTATTTACAATAGCTAAGATATGGAAAACATTCTTAATGTCCACTGAGGGGTGACTGGGTGAAGATGTGGGACATACATACAATGGAACACTACTCAGCTATTCCATACACACAATGGAACACTTGTGACAACATGGGTGGATCTTGTCAGTATTACGCTATGTGAAATAAGTCAAAAGGAAAAGGACAAAAACCTATGATTTCACTCATGTGTGGAATATAAAACAAAAAGTAACAGACCAACAAAACAAAATCAAATTAGTAGATACACGTAACAGAACAGCGTTGCCACAGAGGAAAGAGGATGGGGAGGGCACGAGGTGGGTTATGCGGCTCAAGTATGTGGATGGTGACGGGACGAAACTTGACTTCGGGTGGGAAGCACACGATGCAGCACACAGATGTCGAGTTATAATCTTGTACACCGGTAAATTACATTATGTTATGAACTAGTGTTACCCCAATACGTTTAATAGAAAATAAAAACTTAAAAAGCCTTCTTTTTGGAGACTTCCAGTCAAGATGGTGGCATAGGCAGACTTGGCTTGCCTCTTCCCACAACCACATCAAAATAACTAAAATATAGAACAACCATCACTCAAAACCATCAGAAATTGAGTTGAATGGAAGTCTGACAACTATGGAATTAAAGAAACTACACCCATCCAGACTGCAAGGATGGAACGGGCTTGTTGCTCACGCACGTGTGTTGGATAACAATTTGGAAGGGGCATCTCAGGAGTGAGAAGACCCAGCCCCACACCAGGCCCCCCAGCCCAGGGTTCCAGTGCCAGGAAGATAAGTCCCCACAACTTCTGACTGCAAAAACCAGTGGGGTTTGAGTTGGTGGAAGAAACTTCTGCAGCCCCAAGCAGTTCCTCTTCAAGAACCCATCCACAGAGGCCCCTACTCAGACTCAGTGTGTCTGAGCTCTGGCACCAGGGGAGCAGCTTGAGAGGCACCAGCGGCACACAGGGAGGAACTGAAGTGTCTGGCATCAAGGCGAGCAGAGGCCATTGTTCTTTTTCTAAACCCTCCCCCGACATAGCAGGCAAGCTGGTGCCATATCTGAGATTCTATCAACCTGGCTAACACTGTTTGACCTGCCTTGGAGATCCCTAGAGACTCCATCCACTCAACTAATATGCCTACCCGAGCTGCTTTTCTGTATGAAATATAAATAGCTGGCCTTGGCTCCTGCTTCACAACTTCCTAAATCCTATCAAACAAGCCACAGCTGGCCTCAGTGAGCCCCAGGCCAGACACCAGCAGCAGCCAGCTAGATTCACAGCTTGGCTTCACCTGGGAATCTCTAAGCCCAGCACAAGTAGTAGCCATCTCAGATTGCTTTATAGCTCAGGCAGGGTGCCCCGGGCAAAACACAGGTGGGAGCTGACCTCGGCCTGCACCACCCAGGAAACACCAGGGCCTGTGCACCCAGTGGACAGCTACAGACCATGTCAGAGCACCACCACCCTGCCCTGCACAGCTGATCCTCCACGGAGGATGGAGGTTGGTGGTCAGTGGTCAGAGCCAGGCCTTGCAGCTGACGGTCCTGGGTAAATCCTTCCCATTGATCTTCCAACAGCAACCAAGGCTCAACTACAAGAGGAGAGTACACTCAGCCCACACAAAGGGTGCACCTCAAGTACCCAGCTTGGGTGATAAGGGAGGCTGTGCCACTGGACCCTATAGGACACCTACTACATTAGGCCGCACTACCAAGACATGGAGTCAAAGCAGCTCTACCTGATACATAGAAACAAACACAGGGGGGCTGCCAAAATGAGGAGACAAAGAACATGGTACACATGAAAGAACAGATAACAACTCTAGAAAAAGAACTAAATGAAATGGAGGTAAGCAATCTATTAGATTCACAGTTCAAACCACTGGTTGTAAGGATGCTCAAGGAGTTTAGTAAGGACCTTTACAGCATAAAAAAAGATCTAGTCAGAAACAACAGAAACAAAGGACACACTAATTGAAATAAAGAACAATTTACAGGGAAACAACAATGGAGTGGATGAAGCTGAGAATTAAATCAATGATTTGGAACATAAGGAAGCAAAAAAAGAAAAAAAAAACAACCAATCAGAGCAACAAGGGAAAAAAAGAATCCAAAATAATGAGGATAGTGTAAGCAGCCTCTAGAACAACTTCAAGAGGTCCAACATTTGCATCACTGGGGTGCCAGAAAGAGGAGAGAAAGAGCAAGAAATTGGAAATCTATTTGAAGAAACAGTGGTCCTGGCTGGTGTGGCTCAGTGGGTTGAGTGTGGCCCGTAATCAAAGGGTTGTTGGTCCAGTTCCCAGTCAGGGCACATGCCTGGGTTGCGGGCCAGATCCCCAGTTAGGTGTGTGGGAGAGGTAACCAATCAATGTTCTCTCACACATTGATGTTTCTCTCCTCTTTCTCCCTTTCCTCTCTCTCTAGAAAAAAAATAAATAAAATCCTTGAAAAAACAGTGAAAGAAAACTTCCCTAATTTGGTGAAGGAAATAGACATGCAAGTCCAGGAAGCAGACAGAGTCCCAAACAAGATGGATGCAAAGGGGCCCACTCCAAGACACATCATAATTAAAATGCCAAGGGTTAACGATAAAGGGAGACTCTTAAAAGCAGCAAGAGAAAAGAAGTTAGTTACCTACAGGGGAGTTCCCATAAAACTGTCAGCTGATTTCTCAAGAGAAACTTTGCTGGCTAGAAGGAATTGGCAAGAAATATTCAAAGTCATGAAATGTGGAGACCTGCAGCCATGATTGCTCTACCCAGCAAAGCTATTATTTAGATTGGAAAGGCTGATGAAGAGCTTCCCAGATAAGAAAAAATTAAAGGAGTTCATCATCACCAAACCATTGTTATATGTAATGTTAAAGGGGCTTATTTAAGAAAAAGAAGATACAAACTATGAACAACAAAGTGACAAAAAAAAGGTACCTATCAATAACTGAATCTAAAAAGCAAACCAAGCCCTGGCTGGTGTAGCTCAGTGGATTGAGTGTGGGCCTGTGAACCAAAGGACTGTGGTTCAATTCCTAGTCAGGGCACATGCCTGTGTTGTGGGCCAGTTCCCAGCGGGGGATGCACAAGAGGCAACCATACATTGATATTTCTCTCCCTCTTGCCTTCCCTTTCCCTCTAAAGATAAATAAATAAAATTTTAAAAAATTTAAAAAGCAAACAAGAAGAAAAAAGAATCATAGATACAAAGAGTGTTTGACTGTTGCCAGATGGGAGGGGGTTATGGGGAACGGATGAGGTGAAGGGATTAAGAAGTGCACATAGGTAGTTACAGAATAGACATAGGGATGTAAAGTACAGTGTAGGAAATGGAGAAGCCAAAGAACTTACATGCATGACCCATGGGCACGAACAATGCCTGAGGGAGTGGGGGTGCTGGGTGGAGCGAGGCAAAGGAGGAAAAATCAGGACAACTGCAATAGTATAGTCAATAAAATATAATTTTAAAAACCCTTCTTATCTCACCACCAAGACAATTATAGTTAATTCCCTAGTGCATTTCTTGAGGTACCAATTGAAATAAATTCTTAAAATGAATAGCAACTATTGAAGTTCTATTTCTTGAGCTGTGGGGTGAATACATTGCTGTTTCTAAGTTATTATTTACAATGTACATATACATTAAATGTACTAATATGTAAAATATCTCATAATTAAAAGGTAAGTTAATATAATATCTAATAAAAAATTTGAGGGGGGTTGCAGGTTTGATCCCCAGTTTTGACTCAAACAGGAAGCAACCCATTGATGTTTCTGTCCTATGCCCATGTTTCTCTCTTCCTCTTCCTCCTTTTCTTCTCTCTCTAAAATGAATAAACATATCCTTGGGTGAGAATAAAAAAAATTGGAGAACATCTAAATATTTTGGCTGTCACTAAACCAAATTTTAACTCTTAGGAAATGCTGACAATCATAGTCCATAAAATCCAGTATTTTTAGTTTCTAAAATTACAAGAAGTTACATAAAATCACGAATAAAAAGAAATAAAAGAACCTATGGGCTGAGGGTGGTCCGCAGAATAACACAGATTAAAACACACACACAGCCCTGGCTGGTGTAGCTCAGTGGATTGAGTGCGGGCTGCGAACCAGGCATCGCAGGTTCGATTCCCAGTCAGGGCACATGCCTAGGTTGCAGGCCATGGCCCCCAGCAACTGCACATTGATGTTTCTCTCTCTCTCTCTCTCTCTCTCTCTCTCTCTCTCTCTCTCTCTCTCTCTCTCCCCCCCCTTCCCTCTCTAAAAATAAATAAATAAATAAATAAAATCTTAAAAACACACACAACCGGAAGTGGTATCTGAACCAATTTAAGCAATCAGAGATCAGGTTTCAGCCTCATCCAAATGTTAGAGGAATGTATTTTCATTTACATTCTGGAAATGGAAAAACAGTTTATAACCCTCTCCCTGGTTAATGCAATAACGACAGTGTAAGGTTTTAAAAGGTGGGATTAAAAAAAAGATTTTATTTATTTTTAGACAGGGGAAGGGAGGGAGGGAAACATGAATTTATGGTTGCCTCTCACGCACCCCTTACTGGGGACTTGGGCTGAAACCTAGGCATGTGCCTTGACTGGGACTGGAACTGGCAACCCTTTGGTTCACAGGCCAGTGCTCAATCCACTGAGCCACACCAACCAGGGCTGCATGTCAGTTTTTCTTTTTTAGAGGGTGGGATTTTAAAAAATTAATTTTTTAGCGCTGATGTGTGCATCTATAAGACTTTTTAAGTACAGAATAAGAGTTTTTACAAAGCTGGCCCCGGGAA
This sequence comes from Tonatia bakeri, assembly GCA_004024845.1. Classification (NCBI taxonomy): domain Eukaryota; kingdom Metazoa; phylum Chordata; class Mammalia; order Chiroptera; family Phyllostomidae; genus Tonatia; species Tonatia bakeri. The sequence goes on along the minus strand of PVIA01006090.1, from coordinate 63,396 downwards.
CTCAGGGACCTCTTGTGGTCAGCCACCAATAACCACCAATTTATCTGTTATGATTTGAATTGCGAAAGGCGCTAATGTCTAGTGTTTAGTAAATGGTTTTCGTGAAAATGCATGAACAAATTAAGCCCAAATGAAGTCGGAGTTAGAGAATGGGTTATTCTAAGCGACAGTAGACGAGAAGGCAGAAAGATATTCTGGGAACAGCAGATAATCTGGTGTGTCTGCAGAGAAACGGTAACTCAGCTGGCCACACCGCAGGGTTTCTGCTCAAGCCTCCGCCCCAAAAACCAACTTTCCCCTTCTCCCTCGGACTCGGTTTCCTTTTCCCGCCGAGGTGCTGGCCCCGCCCCGGGAAAAAATTTCGGCGGGAGGTGCGACCTAGGGTGGTCATCTCACCGCGCCTTCCTAACGTCGCGCGGAGTTTGCGGCGCTGTTTAATGACGTCACGGTCATTGACAGCGTGTGGCGGTGGCAACTGCTGCCATGGTGTTGAGCGGCCGGGTGAGAGTCTGAGTTTATTCCCTGCAAGGCCTCGGCACCTGCAAAGCACGCGGGGGAGGCCAGGGGTTTGCGGCCAGGGAAGCGGGCGTGTGGTGGGCAGTGTCTCGAGGCTGGAGGGGTGGGGTTTGGAAGCCCAGAAACCTGACTCTAAGATCAGGGCTAGGGGGCGTGTTGGAGGAGAGGCTGTGTCCACGCTGGGTGAGAGGCGCAGTAGTTAGGCTCTGGGGGCTGACCGAGTCTCACTGTCCGGGTTGGGGTGAGGGTAGATGGGAGCTCAGGGCATGGGCAGAGAGATGTCTCCAAGGGCTCGGCGTGGCGGCGGGTGGACCACGCTCACGAATCTCTCTCCCCACGCCCGCTTGCTCCCGGTGGCTCACGCGGGCTGCAGGTGCATCATGTCTAGATTGGGGGTCTTGGGCGGCTCCCGCTCCGGGCTGGGACTGCTGTTGGGCACCGCCGCGGGCCTTGGATTCCTGTGTGCCCTTTACAGCCAGCGATGGAAACGGACCCAGCGCCATGTCCAGAGCCAGCAGCTCCTGCCCAACTCACTGGACCTCACGCAGACTTCAGAGCCCGGACGCCAGGGTAGGAGCGGGTCCGCTGACCGATGGGCCGGGGAACCAGGCTCCCTTTAGCAGAACCTGTGGGACAGGACAAGGAAGGCGGGTGCCTGAAAGTCTCACCTTTTTTAAAAGCTTATTGAAAAGGAAAGCATTCTCCCTGTTCTGTACTCTCTCTTATAATCCCAGGAAAGTAAATTGTGAAAAGGCTGTTTAGCTTTCACTTTTAGTTCTGGCCACAATGGTGCCATGTGTATATAGCACTTGCTTGGTGTTGGGTGCTGTGTTTGATAGAGGAAGAGTCCTAAAGTAGGCGAAAGAAAAAAACTAATCTCGTAGGAATTCAAAGTCCTGAGGCTGACGTGTGAAATTACATATTAGAATTCGAAGGGACTTTAGAGACTATCTAGTTCAGGTGTTTTTATCCTTCTTATGATGAAATCAAGATTAAAAAAAGATTGTGTTACTTTCCCAGTGGTTTTCCTAGTGGTTCGTTTGTTTATAATTCCTTAGCAGTAGTCCTTCTGCTGAGGAGGGGAGAAAGTGGCCATGTTCCCAGGGATCTTTCTTGCTCTGCAGTCTCAAACACTGTTGGCTGTGTATTGTAATCTGGTGTAGATCATTACTAGATTTAACAGATTTATGCTTGCTGGCCTGTGGGTTCTGCCTCCCTGGTTTCTTTCCCATTCTTACATTTTCCAGTAAAATTGCCTTAGGTAGCACTCAGTTTGCTGGCATTTACTGTTGGCATTTACCGAGAGCTCATTTCAGGGCTTGGTGATGGTGTTTTTCCAGTGGGTTTTGATGGGCTTTTTCCAGGGTACCTTTTCTTTCAGTAACTATCCTTTTTCTCTCTGCTTCTCTCTGGTGACAGTAAAAGAAGTTCTTGAGAGGAGCTCAGAATTTTCTTTGCTATTCTTTTTCCTTAATTTTTTTAAAAAAAGATTGATTTTAGAGAAGGAAATAAGGGAGAGAAAAAGAGAAACATCAATTTGTTGTTCCACTTATTTATGTATTCATTGGTTTCTTCTTGTATGTGCCCTGACCGGTGATCGAACCCGCTACCTTGGAGTATCAGGACGATGCTCTAACCAACTGAGCTACCCAGCCAGGGCTCTGCTATTCTTTTGGAAGTGAAAGAGCAGAAGTTGAGTGAGCTCAATTTTAGTTCTGCTGTGTGGTTGGTAATGACTGGTAATTGGGCCCAATATAGAGGCACACCTCGTTTTATTGTGCTTTGCTTTATTGCACTTCAGAGGCATCACTTTTTTTTTTTTTTTTAATTGAAGGCAAGGCCCTTCAGCAGCAATAGATTACGACTCACTTTATTGTGATACTTGACCCATTGCAGTGGTCTGGAACCAAACCCGCAATATCTCCAAATTAGGCCTGTAGTCAGGTAAAGGTTTTTCTTTTATTCCAGCAGGGCAGCTGTCCAGACTTTGAGGAACTTCACTCTTGCAAGCATTTTATATCATCTGCCACTGCATGCAATACTGCCAAAGGCCCTGGTGTGGAAGGTTCATAGAACAGCAGCTGTTGTTTGCAGATTGGGACCTCGATGTTTTTTTCTGAAGAGTTATTTGGTACTTGTTAACGGGACTCAGCTGTGAACATAAGCTTTCTGAGCCTCGAGGGTCTTTGTAAATTGAACTCCAATGAGAAGCAAGTGTTCTTGATTTCTAGACGCAAGATCTTTTCCTCACTATGTCCCATGGACATCACTGTCTCCTGTCCTCCTTCCTTCAGTGAGGCCATTGCGGGCAGCTCCCGGTGAGGCTGGAGATGCTGCGTTGCTGCCCAGCCTTCCACGAGAAGGGCAGGAGATGGTGCTGGACCGCCTGGACTTTGTGCTGACCAGCCTGGTGGCTCTGCGGCGGGAGGTGGAGGAGCTGAGGGGCAGCCTGCAGGGGCTTGCTGGGCAGATTGTTGGGGAATTCCGGTGAGTAAGGCAGCCTCCTCTCCTGCCTTTTCCCTTGCCCTTACAGGTTTTTCAGCTGAGCCTTTTGGCCTTTGCCCTCCATCTCTAAGGAGGAAGCAGATTTATAGCTTCTCACCTAATTGGCAGGGAAGCTGGCCTTGTATAAGTTCCTTGCTGCTTTTGGGCCCTCATGTCTGTTGTAACAGCTGAAATGCTTCATCCTGACTAACCTGGTCTGCCCTGGTTTGCCCAGGGGGCTGCCCTTGTTGTTTTCCTGAGTGTAGAGACCCACGATTTTCTCTGTTCTTGTCTGTTCTTGGCCCTTTAATGGGGAGCGGTAGTAAGAGGCTCCTTTACCGTGAGGGGAAAGACAGGCTGGATGGGGCTCATGCCGCCCTGCCTTTCAGATCCCACATGGAAGAGAACCAGAGAGTGGCGCGGCGGCGAAGGTTCCCCTTCGCCCGAGAGAGGAGTGACTCCACTGGCTCCAGCTCCGTCTACTTCACAGCGACTTCGGGAGGCGCATTCACAGATGCCGAGAGCGAAGGGGGGTGAGTCAGCTCTCCTGGAGGTGGTCGTGGCTCCGATCAGGTTCTGTTTTGTGAAAGTAATGCTTATCCGCGGAAAATTCACACCAAGCTGCTATAAACATTTTTTGGAACAAAGTAAGGGTATAAATAAATACAGAATAGCTGAAATAAGAAAAGCCACTCCCCTCACGTCACCCAGAAAAATGGAGACGTCAACAGTGGTGGCTGCTGGCATCTGTTGTTTTCCTCTGCGTAGGCGTGTTTTTACATCACCATCATGTGCTTTTTATTTCTGTATTCTTGTAACATTAACCACAAGAACTTTCTTTCCTTCACTGAGCGTGCTCCCTTTCCCTAGAAGTTCCCTTCCCACCGGGAGGCTTGGGCCCTTGCCAGCTGTGCAGGTGGGAGGTGGCTGAGCGGGTAATCGGGGCCCAACAGGTCTGACCAAACGCCTTATTGTGGGGGGCGGGGCAGCAGGCGGGAGTCTCATGGAGTCTTCAGACTCGTTCAGGCTAAAACTTTGGGTTTTAACTGTAGTGCCATTTTGAAACTTTGGTCCCCAACGTGAAGTCTGAATAAACATCTTTGTTGCAACGCCTGATCTTGTCAGCGGTGGCATCTGCCGCTGGCTCCAGCAACCCAGGTGGTCTGCTTGAGGTCTCCTTTGCTGACCTTTCTTCCTCCTGGAGGAAAAGATTGGCGCAGAGAACACCCAAGCCTTCTGTCAGGTCGGAATGACTGATTTCGCTACAAACAGGCCTTTCAGGATGATCTTTGCAGCGTTGTCCGTCCTTAGCTGAAACACCTTATAACATAACGACTGGTTATTCTTCCCTGTGACAGACTGTGCTGAGCATGTTAGAGGCATTTTCTCCCTTAATCCTCACAAGGTTACTATGGAGTAGGGGCTGTTTTTCCATTTCTCAGAGCAGACTTGAGGCTTAGTGAGGTTTGATGCCTTGCCCAGGGTTGTATGCCTACCAAGTTCAAGCTTTAGCTGGGCTCATCTGCAAGGATGTGAGGGTCTGTGGTCTGAGGAGTGGTGTGGCGTCAGGCACAGAAGGGCTTTCACAGGAGACCTGTCCCGTGCAGCCCTCAGGAGTTCTTCCCGGTGACCAAGAGCTGCCACCGCTCACTGTCCGCAGCAGTGCAGTATGTTCAGTACATCGTGCTCAAGAGATTTCAGCCTCGTTTTCTTGTTTGGGCCTTTATATTCTCCTGCCTCTCCTCGTTTGGTTTTCTAAGAAAATTAAGAATAGCATTACTCTTTTTCCATGTCAGTGCCCTTGGGCACCTGTGCTAGATTGAATTATAGCTCAGGGGCCTCTTGAAACAAGTGAAGTCTTGGTATAGCATTAGTGCTGCATTCGACTACTGATGCCTGGGTTCTCTGATCCCTATTATCTGTATTCTCAAGGGCAAGAGGACGTGGCCCTTTTCTGTTCAATTTGCCTAATAACTCTGGGCTGAGAGATGCTTCCAGAGGGCTGTTTTAGGGAGGGGCAGAAACGAAATATTTGACTCGTCTGGACTGAAAGGAGGACAAAATGGTTGATAACGGGCCCTGAGACTTAAGGAGCATCTCTCTGCACCCAAGGAAGCAGGTCAGTTGCGTGGGGCATTGATGTTTGGACTTTGTAAGAGGGTAGGACAGGAGAGGTCACGGCTCTGCCCAAGACCAGGATGTGGAACTCAAGGTCCTTGGTGATTTCTAGAAGTTATGCAAGTTTCTGTGGGCAGTGAGAGTTGGTGTTTAACCCGGGCAGCTTGTGGGTGCTCACTGGGGCCCCCGCAAGGGGCAAGACATCCCGCCCGTGATGAGAGGGACGGTGGCTTTCTTCATCAGAACTCCAGCAGGGCCACCCCGTGACTGACTTTGTGTCATGTGGAAGCCAGTGGGGGCGTGTGATGCAAGACTCTGGTTTAGCTGGCTGCCACCTGGGGCAGTGGCCATAGTGACTAATTATTTTTGCCGTGGTCAGTGCATATAGGTCAAGGGGAAATAATGGGAGGAGGCCTCAAACTCTGGAATGACTTTGAACGGGTGGGCCCGAGGGAAGGAGTGCCTCTTTGAGGGATGAAAGGGTAAGAATACTTGATGGTCTGCTCAGCTCCACTGAAAGCTGTATTCCCTTTCCCCTACCTGGGGACGGACTGACTGCGGCAGAGGCAGAATCACGGTGTGGGTCCGCTATAATCCAGTCTAGCACGGGTGCCCAATGGCAGAACCACTGGGTAGGCCTGTAGCAAAGACAGCCTTCATTCCCTCCCTGTAAAAACCCAGCTTGCCCTAAAACACCAGCTCTTCCAGCAAGCCTTCCAGGCATGCCATCCTAGCGGGATTCCCTGCGACCTCCTCTCCTTGGGCGTTTGTCACCTCATTTAGGTGGGTGTTATCTTCTGCACCACTGGGAGTGTCTCAGGGGCAGGTCCCATACCTGCTTTTTTCAGATGCTCCAGCTGGTCTCTCTAACAGGCTTAGGAGGACGTTACGGAAAGAAACTTAATTGCTAGGAGGGGAGATAAGTGGAAATGAGTCCTTGATCACTCAAGGAGTGGAGTAGGATAACTCCAGACTCCCCAACCCACGGTGGGAACAGTGTGCTCTGTCCGAATGCACAGATCCAAACGGCCTTTCCAAAGGTCCCTGCCATGCCTCGCTGATCTCAGAAGCTGCACAGCATACCATACAAAAGGGCTGCGCCTTTCTCTCTGGCGGGTTTCTCCAGGTCTGGGTTGGTGGTCTGAGAGGCGTGAGAGCATCATGTGAATATAGGGATGGCAGCCCATGTAGCTCTGGCACATGATCCCTCTCTTCTCAAGCCCTGTAAGCCCATGGAGCTGATGTCAGTGCTCACTCAGCAAGTGTTTGCCCGCTGCGTGCCAGGCAGTGGGGCTGCAAGTGAGTGAGGCACAGCTCCTTGAAGTGGGGCTGAGGTGCAGTAAAAGACCTCCTCACTGCGCCAGCCTTGCTGGAGTGTTCCTGCCTCATAGGGCTCTACCAACTCACTGTGGGCGGCAGTAAGGGCCCTCCTGGCCTCTCCTTGGACTTTAGGACCCAGAGGGATCACAAACTGTAGGGTTTTCTTCCTTCTTCTGCTCCCTGGAGGCACTGCTGATGCCCGTGCTCTAAGCTTATGAGGAGGGGTCCCTTCCTGGTAGACTCTTGATTTGACCTCCTGACTGACCAAGACAGCCTTCATTCCAGCAGGGAATGGGGTCTCCCCTTTTTTTCGAAACTGGAGGTGATGAGACCCAGATCATCCATTCACCCATTTGCCTTTGGGCCTGGCTGACTAGATAGGGGCAGGTTATCGTCCAGGCCCGAGGAATAGGTTGGGAGTTTCTCTGGGATGCTCCTCTGTGGTCTCACTCATCACCATTAGGTTGATTGTGAAATCTGATGCCCTTTTCCTTGTCCCTTTATTTTTTAAGATTTTATTTATTTATTTTTAGAGAGAGGGGAAGGGAGAGAGAAAGAGAGGGACAGAAACATCAATCGGTTGCCTCACGTATGCGCTCTGACCGGGGACTGAACCCGCAACCCAGGCATGTGCTGTGATCAGGAATCGAACTGGAGACCTTTTGCTTCCTCGCACAATGCCCAGCCAACTGAGCCGGACCAGTCAGGGTCTTCCTTGTCCCTTTAATTTCTAAAGTTTTTACTGCAAACTGCTAGAGGAGAAAGATAACTCGATAACTTCTTAAAAAGCGGGGTGACGCTAAGGTTTTAAATACCTTATAAGTTTTTATAGTAGATGTTACTAGGGCCCTCTTCTTCGGGGACTGTGGGAGCTCCTCTATAAAGCAGCAGTCAGCATGGATTGGATACCGGGTCTGATTGCTCACTTGGTACCTTCCAGATGGAGCCTGCTTCCCTGCCATCTCTGGCTTTCTGGCCTAGCACAGCATTCAGCCCCAGACTTCAGGATGCCTTTTTTTTTGTTGTTTTTAATTTTTATTTATTGATTTTAGACTTTAGAGAGAGAAGGAAAGGAGAGGGATAGGGAGATAGGGAGGGAGGGAGGGAGGGACAGATACGAAGTCTGTCCTGAAAAGTCCAGCCATTGTTAGCATAATGAGAATGGTTTGCACGACATCCACGTAACCTGGCAGCCAAGGAGAGTGGACTGGGATGCGCACGTGTGAACAATGCTAGTCAGTGGGGCTGGTAGATTCCACTGACTGAGCTTGTGTAGTGTGTGGCCATCACATTCAAAATGACTGAACTAGTAGAGCAATGAATCCGCATCAGATTTTGCATTAAGCTTGAACATTCCTCTGTGGGAACTATTCGGATGATTCAGAAGGCTGCAGCTGTGGGCAACTGGTGATTGGCAGCTTCATCATGACAACATGCCCACTCACGCGTCACGTCTCCTGCAGTGTTTTTGGTGAAACATCAAATCATCCAAGTGACTCAGCCCCTCTACAGCCCAGATTTGGTACCCTGTGACTTCTGGCTTTTTCCAAAACTAAAATCACCTTTGAAAGGGAAGAGATTTCAGACTGTCAGTGAAATTCAGAAAAATATGATGGGGCAGCTGATGGTGACTGGGAGAACTGTGTCTCAAGGTGCCTGCTTTTAACAAGTTAGAGGCATCATTGTCCAATGTACAATGTTGCTTGTATCTTCTTCAATAAATGTCTCTATTTTCATTTTACATGGCTGGATACCTTCTGGACAGACCTCATATATATTAGGTTGGCGAAAAACTCCATATGGTTTTTTTCTGTAAAATAAAAGACTTTTCATTTTCACCAATAACTTTATTGATTTGGACATTTCGATTATGCCAGCCATCTCCCGCTTGGTATAACATTGACTGTTCTCAATTAATGTCTTGATTTGATCTCTGTCAACTTCAACTGGTCTACCTGACCGTGGAGCATTGTCCAGCAAGAAGTCTCCAGCATGAAACTTCGCAAACCACTCTGACGTGTTCACTCAGTCACTGCACCTTCTCCATACACCGCACAAATCTTTGTTGTGTTCCAGTTGCATTTTTACTTTTCTTGAAATAGTAAAGCACAATATGCCAAAAATGTTGCATATTTTCTTCCAACTTCAATATTGAAATGGCTACACAAAAATTCACCAATTTTGATAGTTTTTAAAAAAATGCATGCTGATATGACAGTTGTCACAATACAATCAAACAAAATTGTTTCAAATGAAGTTAAAGACAACTAAGCACCACTAGAGCCATCTTATGGAAAAAAAAAAAAAAACTTTCTGGCCAACTGGGCGGGGAGGGGGGTAATAGAGAGCGGGAGGAAAACAGAAAAAAATCGATCTTTTGTTCCACCTATTCATGCACTCATGGGTTGCTTCTTGTGTGTGCCCTGACGGGACTGAACCTGCAACCTCGGCGCATCTGGCCAGGGCCCTCGGCTTCTTGTATTGAATTTATTTGTGGGTGCCTCCCTTGTCTCTCCTTCAGTTCTGTTTTGCTCCAGCAGTAGGGACCCTCCCCCTATCTCTCATTCCAAGATAGAGGGAAGCTTGTCCCCAAAGGCCTTCTCATGTGCTTCAGCGCCTTCTGGCTTACAGAGCCTACCTTTTCTTAGTCTGTAGACCTCCCTGCACACGTCTTACCTTCCTCCCTGCTCAGTTTTTGTCCAATTCAGTTGGCAGTTCGGAAAAACACCCTGATCAGCTGCTGGTAGAGGCCAAGATCTGAGAGAAACTTGGCTTTCTGTTCAATGGGTACATTGGGGTGGGGTTCCCTCGGAGACCCCTGGCTTATGGTGGCCTCTGATACTTTCCCCGGGGGTTCTGTTTGCGTCTTCCTCCTCTCCCGCTTCCAGCTACAAATGGCTGTCCCTCCACCCCCAGCAATTCCAGACATTTCCAAGGGCTACTTCTGTTGTAGTTTAGGTTTGGTTACTGACCTGGGATAGAGTACACACTGAATTGAGAAAGAAAATGTGGATATCTGGCTGCCCAGGGCCTCCGAGGCTGGCACCCACCCATGCTGGTCCTGACAGGTGCCTTTGGCTGATAAAGCGAAAACGATTGGCCGAGAACCTGGAGAGCCATCTAGCTCGGGAGGTCAGCTCCGCCTACTTTAAAGTTGTTGTTGTTTTTTTTAATTTTCCCATTACTATTTAGTCCCTTTATACCTCCTAAAGTTTTTATCTTAAACATTCATTTCTTTTTTAGTTATAAGAATATATGCTCACTAAAGCAATCATATTAAAAGATGAAAAATAATTTCCTTTCAATTCTTCTACCCTGAGAGGTTGACTGGCAACCTTTTGGTGCATACCTTTCTAGGCTTTTCTTTTTCTCTATTTCCTGGCAGATTTGGTAATAGCTAAGCAAGGGGTTCTCATAATAGCCCCCTCACTGTCACAGTGCCCCCAGAGTTGGTCATTCTTCCCTTAACTCATTTTCCCAGCCCATAGTTCTCATAGGAAGCTTTCTCTAGAGGACTAGTTTTTTGCCTCAGTGAGGGGGAATGTTTGTTAGTTGGACAACAGCGTCATGGAGAGTCCCTCTTTGTGGGTAGGGGATAGACCCTAGAGCTCTAGGGCCGAATGATCCCCTCATTTGACCTTGTAACTTACATTTCTCTGTCACAGTTACACAACAGCTAATGCCGAGTCTGACTATGAGCGGGACTCTGACAGGGAGAGTGAAGATGGGGAAGATGAAGTGAGCTGTGAGACTGTGAAGATGGGGAGAAAGGATTCTCTGGACCTGGAGGCCGAGGTGGCTTCAGGCCCGGTTCCCAGAGCCCTGGAGGCTGAAGACTCCCCTGACTTGGAGGACCTGCTGCCCCTCCTACAGCAAGCTGATGAGCTGCACCAGGGCAGTGAGCAGAGCAAGCGGGAGGGCTTCCAGCTGCTGCTGAACAACAAGCTAGCGGTGAGGCTCCAGCACCTGTCTGCCGGCCCTTCCTTCCTGCTGACTTCTAGGGAATGAGAGCAGGCTGCTGTGGTTACTGACCCTGTGAGGCGACATGGGAGGGAAAAGGAGGGTGAGATGGCTGGTTCTGCACTTGTCCCCCAGGGTTGAACATGCTCTTCCAAGGGGCTAAATGCTGCCCCTGGGGGCCTAGGTTTACTGCCTGCTCCAGAGCTTCCTCCTGAGGGCAGTCCTCTGCCTTCTGTAGAGTCACTGCAAGAACTCCACCCATCACAGTACAGGGAACTGTGGAGAGAACTGGAATGTCCTTTCTCTTCCCTTGAAGCAGAGCCCACAGTGCACACCCCATTTGAAGTTAACACCAGGGATAAATGTGGAGCTCACTCAACTGCAATTCCCTTTTCCTCTGGTTCATGGCCAGAATTTATGTTCACCAAAGTATATAAATGTCCCCCAAATTGGAACTTTCCCTTTTTGGGGCATTACTGCAGAGTGAGGGCATTCTGGCCTGCTGATAGTATAAAAGGAAAGGTCAACTCCAAGATGTAATGGGGCACAGAAAAAGAGACTTTTTAAAATCAATTTTATTTATTTTTAGAGAGAAGGGAAAGGAGGGAGAGAGACATCAATGTTGTGGTTGCCTCTCGCACACCCCCTACTGGGGACCTGGCCCACGACCCAGGCATGTGCCCTGACTGGGAATCGAACCAGTGACCTTTTGGTTCGCAGGCCAACACTCAGGCCACTGAGCCACACCAGCCAGGGCAAGAAAAAGAATCTTGATGACACAATGAACAAAACGTGAAAATGCCCAGGAAACAGGAGGCCATGTGGGGATGCGGGACTGCATAAAACTGGCCTGTCAGTCAGCATTTGTAACACACTGACCTGGAAACTTGAACCTAGGGTGTGGGAAGGCCAGAGCCCCAAATCTCTGAGGGAAGAGGGGCCTCCATCCCTTTCTCTGTTTGGTCTGTAGTATGGGAGTCGGCAGGACTTCCTCTGGCGCCTAGCCCGGGCCTACAGTGACATGTGTGAACTCGCTGAGGAGGTGAGCGAGAAGAAATCATATGCTCTTAATGGTAAGTGCTAACAGGTTCCCGGTGGGAAGGTGACTGACTGTGGGGGTGGAGCCAGCCCACCTGCCTGGGGCCCAGGGAACCACCACGATGCAGACTGCCATGTGTAGCTCAGTTACTTATTAGGGATTAACTCTGGCTCCCAGGGATCCTTGATACAGAAAACAATCTCTGCCTGTTGTTCTTAATCCCCAAGCACAAAGAGAGGGCAAAACTTCCTATCTTAATCTGAAGGGTTTTTTTTTTGCTGGCTTCAGTTGTGGGGCAGACGTTCTAACTGATGAATGGAGTGTTATTTGGTGAGCACCTGCAAGCAGTAGTTTGGGAGAGTACTGCTAGCTTAGAAGTCCCTGGGATCTACTTAGCAACTGTTGCCACCTCTGTGCCCTGAGGAATAGGGCACATCCAACTTATGTCAGGCTCAGGGCTCGTCGCTCTCTGCCATTAAGTCACCAAGAATCCTGGTTTAAAGTGACTGGTTTTGTGGGAAAGGTGATGTGTCTTGCCTTGCCACACACCTGAGGCACGCACCATCAGTGGGCCTCCGTGTCTTGGGATTCCGTTATCTAAAATGGATTTGTCTACACTCCTACTTTTATAAGTACAGCCTTGTAAATGTTACTGAATCTTTAAGGATTCTGATCAGTTTTGGGTTTACTTTTGGTATCTACAAGAACCTTTCCTTTCCCTCTGGTCATTGAGCATGTCTTATTAGGAGCCCCCACAGCCAGCATTGGTCTAGTTTCCCGAGCTCAGCACCCCAGGCAGGTTGGTTCTTGTCTGAGTCAAATGGCTGTGCAGCATCTTGGGAAGCCCCACTCTGGGACCCTAGCTTTTTAGGACCATCCTTGCTGGGTCTACAGTTCATTTTGTTCTGCCTCTGGAAGCTGGACCACCAGGGGGAAGCTATTCTTTGGGATCTCAAGAGATATCTGTTCACCCCCGTGTCTAACTTGGCAGAGACTATTTCTCATTTTTAATTTATTTCCCTAGTGAGACAGTGCTGTGAAGGGGAGGGAGAGAAATCCCTTCAGAGACAATGCCCCTCATTGGTGGGCCACGCTGTCCTGTTTGGAAAGGGAGATGGAAGGTTCTCATCAGTTGTCTTAAAAATTTATTGGTTACATATACAACATACCATAATTACTGTCCCTCAGGGATGAAAAAACATTTCAGATTAGCCAATCTACCATTCCAACACATGGCTTTTGTTTCATTTTAATCAAAGGAGAAGTTCTCCATTTTGCAGGGTGCTCTTTTTCCCACTGAGTAGGCATCATGGTCCTCATCTGGAAGGCTCCATGCTCCTTGTCACTCTAGGGGGCCCTTGTCAAGAACTTCAAGTGTTTAGGCCTCAATTTCTTTGTTAGTCTTGGTGCCTAGAAAATTTAAAACTAAAGTGAAAGTCACCTCTGGGCATACCTCAGTCCATTTGGCTTACAGCTGTGATTAATGTTCTCAGATCACTGAACCTTTTGAGAATTTTGAAGCTGTGGACCCTCTCCTTGGAGAGATTCCTGTGAAGGGACCCTGAAGCCTATTCACAGACCCCGAATAACAGACCCTCCGTGGTCAGGTGTATTGGGCAGTTTCAGATCGGCTTTGGGTCCCTTCACGTTTGAAGTCCTATGGGTGAATAGGGTGTTCACCCACCATCAGTGGGTGCTGTGAACACAAGCCAGCGGGGTCAGGTGATGACAGAGATCAGAGAGGCGAGGTGAAGCAGAAGCCATCCCTGAGAAGCTATTTGCAGCTTTTCACTGTTCAAGTTCACAACTATGTTCAGACAAGCCCAGGCTGGGTAGGCTTTGTCGAGCTGGAGCAGTCATTCTTTCCAAAAGCCCCCTCCTAGGAAGTGTGCTGGGGAGCCTTTGCCAACTCTGGATCACCTTTGTCCTATAGGAAAAGAAGAAGCGGAGGCCGCTCTGGAGAAGGGGAATGAGAATGCTGACTGTCACCAATGGTAATAACGCCATGCAGGGTCCCAGGAAGAGCCAGCAGAGTGGAGGGGGGCGCTATATGGTCTCTGCCCTGGCCATAAAGGCATCTGCCAGAAGAACCAGGAGAGGGAACTCTGGCGTTACTGCCACATGCCCCACCCTACCCCCAGGTGGGGACCTAGGGAAGTTTTCTTTGGCAGGTGCCTTCAGGATGAGGTAGGGGAGAGTATAAGCTCCCCCCCCCCACAGTTGGGGCTTGGAGAAATGAGCAGCTTCATAAGCCATCTTAGCTACAAAACTTGTGGGTTCTTGGCTCCTCAGGGAGCCAGTTTGCAGCTACCCTCCCCTGCACAACCTCCTCTTTCCCCTAGCTGCTTTCCCCTGGCTGGTGGTGAGCTTTGGCTTCTTTGCTTGGCTTGCAAGAATAAAAATGGATGTGAGTTCACCCCCAGGAAGTTTAGTCAGTTTCTTTGCTCACAAAAACAGCAGCCCTATTTGTGGTCTCATGTGAGGCAAAGTTCTGCCAGTTTGCATGGGTCAGGGCCAACCTGGGGCCTGGTCCCAGCACCTCAGAGTTAGTGAAAATGTTCCTTTCCCGCCTCCCTTCTTTCCATCTGTCCTCAGACAGTGAGCTGAGAGAGGCTTCCTCTGTCTCTTGCTGAAACTTTATCTCTGCAAGGCGTCTTCTCAGAGGCCAGGTCATCACTGTTTCTAGGGTGTCACAGGTGCTACTTCTCTGTGGGCTTCCTTGGAGCTCCTGGATTCCCAAGAATGGAAATCGGCCTCATGCTTTCTTATTCTTGGAAAAGAGCTATTTGGACTAAATATAGAAATGAGCCTCTGGAAGTATCTGGTAGAAATACTCCCAGGCCTCCCGGTGCTTACCACAGGCTGTTCTTATACTGCCTATACATAAAGAGGCAGAGTAAACCCACCCCATATACACCTCAGCCCAGACCCTTTGCCTGGTCTGTATTGTGAGTGTGATGTGGACCCTGGCTCATGGGGTCCATGTCATTATGGATGAAATATGAGACAAATTCACCTGGACTACCAAATCCTGTGGAGTAAAAGGGACTGCATGGCTTTTCTCTCAAGGGGAACAAAAGCCTTGGCCCTCGCTCCAATCCGCTTTTATTGTCTTGTGGGCACATTACTAGAAGGTCCTCATTAACTATGTACAGGCTAGCTTTAGGTGGTTACCTTTTACAGAAAACAAAGGAGAGGATGCTGGTAATCACATCACAGAAGAGGGATATTTGCAAATGAAAAGGCAAAAGTAGTTGAACCGGTTACATTCATCCTCAGAAGGTTTAGCATGGATTTTAGGAAGTTGCTTTGCAGTAAATGTCCTCAATTCAGGTTGAGGGAGTTTTAGCAAAAAGCAAAACTCATAGCGGCCTAGGTACATTGCAGGCCTGATTCCCCACAGGTAAACCTATCCGTGGGTGTGCGTCCTGTGCATCTCCCAGTGGGAGCTGGGCCCACACCATGCAGAACGGCCTCCCACGTCTCCCCCTGTTGTTTTTTGTTAGGACCCCTATAGATCTCACAAAGCTTGCTGCTTGCTGGTCTCCCACATGAATGGGGGGGACATGGAGAAGAAAAAATACCCCCAGATAATTGGTGAATATATGTAAAAGCACCTTGGGCCTTTAGACACTCATTTAATGTCAACTGTGCCCTGGAAACAATGCTGGAGGGATGAGGTCATGAGACCAGTGTTTTTCCACACAAAAGATGGGAAGTTGGTTGGCTGGCTTTGTCCCCCTGCAAAGATGTGAAGGAGGGCTAAAATCAGAAGCCTTCCTTTGCTTCTATTGGTTCCCAAGTTAACATCAGAAATTCCTAGACTATCTCATCCAATTTGATTGTTCTAGAGTACAGCTGGTATGTGTATACTGCCAAGGCTAATGAGACCTCTTTTTTAGTGTCTGCTCAGGAGAGAAAAAGCAATATACCTGGGTATCTTACCCTATGATGCTGATTATTAGAGAACTGCTTTTTAAGTTTTTATGGTACCTATGTGTACTTATTACAAGAAATTTGTTGGACATTTGGATCAAGACCTTGCCCAAATATTAAGTGTAAGAGACTTACTGTGGAGGACCCAGCTTTTTTATACCCAATATGTATACTTAGGAGAACCTACCACTGTGTTTGCAAAGGAATATGAATTGGAACCACAGGTCTGTGAAAACACAAATTATCTACAGATATCTTCAGCTCTCAGTTGAGTGTGCAGGGGTGGTGCCAGTAGGCCATGGGCGGGGAGTCCGCCCCTGTCCCTCCCTGAGCTTGCTGCTGCTTCCCCCTTAGGTACGCAGTGCTTTGTGGTCAGCTGGCTGAGCATGAGGGCATCCAGCGGCGCATCCAGAGTGGCTTTAGCTTCAAGGTGAGGAAAGGCTTCTCTTCTTACCCTTGTGCTGTCCATATTCCTTGCTCCATCCTAGCTCCTTGCGAAGGCTGTTTCTTCTGCCTCCATGACTTGCCCCTCTTCCCTGATCAGTTCTGGTGTCTGGTGTTAGTTTATATTTCCATCTTTCCCCTCAGGAACATGTGGACAAAGCCCTTGCTCTCCAGCCAGAAAACCCCATGTGTCACTTTCTCCTTGGCAGGTGGTATTACCAGGTGAGCTAAACTCCAGGGCTTAATATAAGGACCCTTAGTGTCCTGTGACACTGATCTTGCAGTGAAAATTTGGGAGCAGGGACCTCAGTCTGGCTCAAGTGCATTTCCTCTGACTGTTGTTACTGTGATTGGACCCAGTCCTGACCCTGTTTCTTTTCAGTACAGAATATGCAATATTTCTAAAAATACTTGCTAAAACTTTTTATTCATACCTTGATCTTTTGGTGGCAGGTCGCTCACCTGAGTTGGCTGGAAAAAAAAACTGCTGCAGCCTTGTTTGAAAGCCCTCTCAGCGCTACTGTGCAGGATGCCCTCCAGAGCTTCCTGAAGGTATTGGGGGGTGGGCAGGAAGGGAGGGGGTGGACAACAGCCAAAAATGCCTTGGTGACATCACTTGTCCTAACGACACTGTTTGGAGGGGTTTCTGGCAGGGGGCAGTTCTGTTTGCCTATTCTACGGGAAATCAGAACTCTCCTCCCAGCCCCAGACCCACTAAATCAGTCTCCAGGTCGAGGACTGGAAATCTCTAAAATACCTCAGAGCCTGACTTGAATTTGGGAACACCTTACTGAAATGAAATGTCTTCCTCCCTCCTCCAGGCTGAAGAAATACAGCCAGGATTTTCCAAAGCAGGAAGGGTATATATTTCCAAGGTAAATTCACCTATTTCAACACAGATGAAAAGTGTGTATGTTGATAATATTCTGAAAACTCCTAAAGCATACCTACTTATGCCCTTCTAGTCTCCTGCTGGTATTTCTCCCAGGTTTTCACTATTGTCTCTTCTCAGTGCTACAGAGAACTAGGACAAAACTCTGAAGCCAGACAGTGGGTAAAGCTGGCCAAGGAACTACCAGATGTCACTAATGAGGTAATACTTTCAAGAATTTTTCTAACACTGGGTTCATCAAGTCATTCCTGGACCTTCTCAAGAAAATCTTCCCTTGAAATCTTATTTCCCTAGAAAAGAGTACACTTTTGCATGCAGGCGCTATGATAACAGCTCAGAAAGGAAGCAAAGGGCCCTTTTTCTTGGGTACCAGTGGTTTGGGAACTGGTGGCTTAGACTCTGGGTCCTAGTCTTGTTGTCTTGTCTCCCTAGGATTCAGCTTTCCAGAAGGACTTGGAAGAATTGGAAGTAATTTTAGGAAACTAACCACATTACAATGGCCTTCATGACTTGAGAAATACCACTGCTTAAGGGGGATGAAAATCAAGTCTTTTTCCCCCCTTAGACCCCACTTATATCAGGAAGCTCAGCAAGACTGGTTAAGGGAGCATCCTGACTCCTGGGTCTAACTAGTACCTGCTACCATCTTCTTACCTATTGTCCACTGGTTACTTTATTCTAATCATTCAACTAATCTGCAACTGGGGAAGTACTTAAGCCTGAGTTTCTGTTGTAATCTCCCTTTAAGTGAATTCTTGAAAAATCAAGACCTATTCTAGGGTTGAATGTGGGCAGAGAACTGAAAGCCTCCTTCCACTGCTGGTAATATGAACGGACCTCAAAGAGCTATAAGAACAAAACACAGAACTTATACTCTCTGATCCCATCTTTTTCACTGATTAATATTCAACACCAAAGTACACAGTCCTAAGATCATATCCTACCTACCAAGGTAAAAGGAAGGGTCAGGGCAGTCCATGGACACTGCCCTCTTTTTACCTATCATGTTGATTCTAACTGTATTCCTGGGCCGAGGGGCTGGACGTCTTGGCTGCTTTTGGAACGACGGTTGTGCATAAGGCTTATGAAACAGTAAAATGATGATCTGAGGAGTTGCCTGGAATATATTTTGGTACAAACTTAAAATAAACCAAATTTGATTAGAAGCAATTATATTCCCCTATGTTTATTTGTTATCAACTCCTTATGCTTGACACTCCATAACCGTTACCTGCTACTGAGGCTGTTGTAGACAAGTAGAAAGTAGCACCAAAGAGTTTATTCTAGGCTCTCTGGTTAATGCTATTTCAGTGAAAATTTTATTTACATGTAAAATAGAGGCAGAGAGCTGATTTTTAGCCTAATAAGGCCTATTCCAAGTAAGCAGGTGTTCCCTGACCCACTTTGAGGCAGCAACACAAAGCCTAATCCCACCTATGAGGAAAATTAAGACAAATTTCTAAGTCAAAGACATTTATACTTTATAGGTCCTAAAACACTGAGATGCTTTTATACAAGAACCAAGCTTTCATTCCGGAATCTGTCACTGCGGCTTTGTTCTACCGCCCTAGGTATGTTTTCGGTAAGACAAGACCTGAGAGAGACTCCATTTTTAAAAGCCAGGAAGCGGAACTGCTGTTGAAACACAGCTGCACCAAAGTGCGTCTCCCCGTGTGCGCTGGGGTCGGCACAGGCGCCAGCGGAGATTCTCACCGCCTTTCCCCCCGGGACTAGCTGAGAGGCCTTTTAAAACTAGAAGAGCTTGTTAAAACCCATCCTGAGTAGAAGTTTAAAGGGGAAGAAGAGTATATCAAACCCCTGAAGCAGAATAGCCCAGGGAAGCATCCGAGTTCTACATGAGACTTACAGAACGCAAACAAAGGCCACAGGACAGCCATGGCGTATCCATCTTGTAAGTGTATTAGGTTGAAGGACAATAAGCTCAATCATCTGAATGTAGGACTTTTCTTTTAAATTTCAATTTTAAAGTAATAGAAACTGACCACCCCTACCCAGTGCCAAAGACATAAAGGCCCTATCTTGAAACACTTAGTTTGTTCCAGAGTAACTCCTATAAACAGCAGGCAATACAAATAACTACTTTATAGCAGTCCCACCCTCAATCTACTTAAGCCTCTGAAATGCTTATGATTCCAGAATTATCTTGAGATGCTCTTAGCAGTCAAAACAAAACAAAACAAAAAAACAAAACAAAACAAAATCAAGCAAGTAGGTGGATAAAGGGCTGGTGGCTCAGCAGGTCTGCTCAGTATTCCTTAACTAAAAACAAACTCTTACATAAGACAATTCAAGCACACAAACTTAAAAACCTCTGTCTGACTGACAGACTTACTGGCAAAGAAAAAGAACCTCTGAGGAGACCTATTCCCTTTGCCACAAAGCTAAGACATTTGTTTTCAACATTATTCAGACAGTGAGGAAAGAGGTCTCCCCAGCTCTAGTTCTCTCGGAGGCACAAGACTGTCCAGCTGTTAGTCACGAGTCAGCCACAAGGCACTATGTCAAAGGTATGCCATACACCAACCCCCAAACCAAAGAATTCACATAGAGATTAACAGTCTCTAGAGAAGGAATAAACAGATCCATCTGTGACTACTGACCTGTCTCCTGTTTACACCACCAGAAAAGCTGCTATAATAGATATTTCCCCGGAAGCCGTTTTCTGGCAGTCACAACAGGAAGAGGCCCCTGAGCAGCCCCAGGGGCAGTCTTCGCCACTGCGCTGCGGCACTTAGGTTCATCTCAGCAAACAGCCCAGTGACTCAGTCTTTGGCATCTCCCACTCCGTCGGCATTGATGGCAAACATAGCTTCAGCCTCAGGAAGACAGGGAGAGTCGTAGATTTTGCAGATCCTGGTTTCTCCTCTTCCTTTTCTCAGGTAAAGTCTGACCCAAAGACACAGACCAAAAAACCCAAGTTATTATAACTAAAAAATTCTATTCCTGACTATTTATGGTAGAACTAAAAAAAGTTTGGATGCATATACTTCTTAAAAGGACTTTTGGAATCTCTGTATTCCTCAGAGTACTTCCAACCTGGAGGAAACCATCTCTACCCTGTCCTCCCTCACCTTAGTGGATTTTCCATATTAAAACAATTACTTTCTTTGAGTAAAAAAAAAATTTTATTTACTGATTTTAGAGAGAATGGAGGTAGGGAGAGGGAGAGAGAAAAAGAATCATCGATTTATAGTTTCACTCATTTATGCACTCATTAGTTGACTCTTGTGTGTGCCCTGACTGGGGATCCAACCTGCAAATGTGGTGTGTCAGGACAGTGCTATAACTAATTGAGTTGCCTGGCCAGAGCTAATTATTTTCATTCATTCATTCATAGAGAAGGGAAGGGAGGGAGAAAGGGAGAGAAACATCAACATGTGAGAGAGACAATGACTAACCAGTTGCCTCTTGCACACCCCCAACTGGGGACCTGGCCCACAACCCAGGCATGTGCCCTGACTGGGAATCAAACCAGTGACCCTTTGGTTTGCAGGCCAGCACTCAATCCACTGAGCCACCCAGCCAGGTCTATTTTCTTTTAATAATGAGAGGGAGGCATATTCTTCATATTCAGCCTTCGACATTTGAGGGCTTTTAATTATTTTTTTTTTAAAGATTTTATTGCTCTGGCTGGTGTGGTTCACTAGATTGAGCACCAGCCTTCGAACCAAAGAGCTGCCTGTTGGATTCCCACTCAGGGCACATGTCTGGGTTGCAGACCAGATCCCCACTAGGGGGCAGGAGAGAGGAAACCACACATTGATGTTTCCCTCCCTCCCTTCCCCTCTCTCTAAAAATAAATAAATAAAATCTTAATTTTTTTTAAAAGATTTTATTTATTTATTTTTAGAGAGGGAAGGGAGGGAGAAAGAGAGAGAGAAACATCAATGTGCGGTTGTTGCTGGGAGCCATGGCCTGCAACCCAGGCATGTGCCCTGACTGGGAATCGAACCTGCGATGCCTTGGTTAGCAGCCCGCGCTCCATCCACTGAGCTACGCCAGCCAGGGCTAAATTTTTTTTTTTTAAATTTATTCATCTTTAGAGAGAAGGGAAGGGAGAGAGAAAATAGGAAAGAAACATCTACTGGTTGCCTTTCCCATTCCCCCAGCCTGTAACCTGGCCCACAACCCAGGTATGTGCTCTGACTGGGAATTGAATCTATGACTTTTTGGTTTGCAGGATGATGTTCAACCCACTGAGCCACACCAGTCAGGGTGCTTTTAATTCTTTTATGAACTAAAAGCAAACACGTACACTAACCAAAGCATGATAATTAGATTTAGCAAAGGCTCCTTTGTCCAATTACATAATAGTAGCTTTAACAGGGAAATGTTGTATCTTCATGTCTGCTTCATAGTTAACACAACATTCCAAGATGAAGTCATCTATTCCATCACTTTACCTGGTTGTCGAGGCATGAGCAATGATATTTCCTCCAATAGGTTTTTTAGGATCTGCAGCAAACATGGCAGCTCCATCCACTTGGGCTACCACCTGGTTGGTGATTACCACTGCTACACCAAACTGATGAAGAAAGGATAAATGTCATTTTTTGTGGCCACAGACATTCCAAGGACCTTACTAAGGCCACCCCTTTCCCTCACAAACCAATGAGCGACTCAAGTCTCTCCTCATATCTGATACCTGGATGATAACCAAGCCCTGATGTCCTGGCCTCCCAGCAAGTCCTCTGGAATCCACGGCCCCTGAAAACAGTCCTGGCCTCCCAGCAAGTCCTCTGGAATCCATGGCCCCTGAAAACAGTTCTTCTCTGTCACTACCCCACAACTTACCTCATCAGCAAGTCGCAGAAGCATCCGCAGAAACCTGGCCAAGTGCATTTGCCTGGCTGAAAGTTCACCTCGACCAGAATAGTCTGTTCTGTAGAGGGCAGTGGCACTGTCTACAATGAGCAGTGCATACCTACAGGGAACAAGGGTTCTCTGAAGCCTATTTCTAGTTTATGTCAGATTCTGTTTCATTCCTTACTATACTGAATTTCCATATTCACAGTTATACTTCTACATACATGTTTCATTAACATATTTGTGCAACCTTCATGGTCCGAGGTACCATATAACAAGGTAAAATTTCCAAAAAGTTCAGGTTGGATTATGCCTTCAATTTTTAACAGTGACTTGACTAACTACAAAGCAAGAATACTACATAGAAACTAAACCTCAAATCTCTCCATTTCTAATTCAAGGTACTATTAATTTGATTAAATAACTTGCGTAAGATTCAAGGTAAGGGCCCTGGGAGCATATTCAGGTCCTCTACTGAGCACATACCTGGACTCTACCATCATAGCTGATGCCTGATAAAGCAGCTGGGTCTGGTGGTCTGTGTTGAACCCACGAGCGTATGCTACATTATCTAGGACATCGCTGCCAGAGAGGCCATATCTGGAAGACAGGAGAGACATTTTAAGGCTGCACACAGAACTCAGGCAGATGAGAAGTTACCTGGATGGTTAGGTAAGAGGTGGCGTTGGAGCTAAAATGCATTAATTCCCTTCCTATTAGGAAGTCCAGTCCAGACAAAGTACAGAGGGAAAGATGACAGCACTGCTTTGAAATAGATCTATCTGGCAGGGCTTCAAAATAAATCTATCGAAAACTCCTGAAGTGTAAATTTCCAAATATAAAGAAAACATTGTTCTCCTGGAAAAACCAAGAGCAACATGACAGAATTGAGACCAAAACAAAAAAATCACTCAAAGATCTATTAAAGTCATATAAACTTGTTACATAGGAATAAAACCTAAACAAAAACTCAAAATTCTAAAAAGTTCAACAGAAACAAGTACATTCTTTTTCTTGCTAATAATTATAGTTAAGATAGAAGATGTGACATGTATCTACTATATTTTGCTGCATATAACGCACACCCACGTTTTAATACTAATTCCCAAGTATAATATGTACTCTTATTTTCCCTCAAAAATTTGGGCAAAAAGGTGCACCATTATACACTGCAAAATTTGGTAATATGGTTAAATGAACAATACTTTAATTTACTTCATATCTCAATAATGATTTCCCCTCATATGCATTTTAAAAAGGCAAGTAGCCCTGACCAGTGTGGCTCCGTTGACTGGGTATTGTCCTGCAAAGCAGGAGGTCGCTCATTCGATTCCGGCCAGAGCACATGCCTGAGCTGTGGGTTTGGTCCCTGGTTGGGGCGCATGAGAGGCGACTGACTGATGTTTCTCTCCCTCTCTTTCTCCCTTCCTTCCCCTCTCTTAAAAAAAAAAAGGCAAATAAAATATCTCCATTTTCTTAGGACAATCTGTATTTTCTCGCCTTTATAACTGCTGCCCTAAGACATGAATGGTTCAAGTAAGACAGCTTTCATTTTCATTAAATGTACCACAATGAAGCTCCATGTCTTCAAAGATAATTTGACTTATGCATCTGTCAAGACTCAACTAATTGCCTGCACTTTCATAAAAACTTCCCTGTACCTCTCAAATATATACATGATTATCCCTCCTCTGTGCTTCCAAAAAAACTGAGTTAGGTCTTTTTATGGCACTTGTGAGGGGCCACCCTGCCATTCTTTGACTAGACTACAAATTCCTTGGGTAAAGACTAAGCTTCTCCACCTAGTACATTTTTTTATAGCTAGTAAATTCTGAATAATTGTTGCTGAATAAAGCTTTACCTACAACCCATTAAAAGAGAATCATATACGTCACTTTAACCCAGTCATATTTCATATTAATGTCACCTAATTTCATTATAGTCCAAAAATACACTTCCCTTATGCAATATTTCAAAACAGAATGTTTACTGCTACTCTTCACCATCATCAACATAAATGAAAGGTTAGCCCTGGCATTAAGTGGATTGGTAATGATGACTTATCAGTTAAATCTGGGCATGAAAATAAGGAGATGGAGAATAGAATTTTTACCTTGGGATACTGACCAAATAAAATGGAAATATGAGATAAAATTTTCCATATTTAAATCATGGCTGTAAGATTTTTAAAAAGATTCAAGAGGCCTAAGTATTATACCACACAAGTCTTCTAGTCTTGCCTCAAGAAACATTGATGTAATCCACTATGAGAAAGGGAGATTATCTTTTGCTACCAGAACATGGATGTTTTACCAGAAAAACAAAGAATTACCCTGGCGCCCTGGGGCCAGGCAGCTCAGTCGGGCAGAGCATTGCTGGGACACACCAAGGCTGCAGGCTTGGATCCCTGGTCAGGGCAGAGACAAGCATCAACCAATGAGTGTATAAGTAAGTGGAATAAATCAATGTCTCTGAGCTCTCCAAAAATCAATTAAAAAAGTTATCGCCTGATGCATGCTAACTAGATTTATTTAAAAAATTATCCTGGCTTTCCTCTCAGCAGTGTTGCACAAAGATGACTATGGGGATCTCTGTGCTTAAGTTCCTAAAGCAACACGAAATTTCCGATCCCCACAATTTGGAAAAAAGTTGGTGAGAAATAAGCATCCTCTCTCACAGTGTTTCTGAACTTCCTCAAAAATATGAATAACCTGGAATACCTGTTAAAAATGTAAAAATCCTTGGGACTAAAAAAGAACCTCAATAAATCACAATTTTCAGGGAAGACACATTAATCTGCATATTTAAGAAATACTTCAGGTGATTCTTAAAAAAAAAAAAAAAAAAAGATTTTATTTACTTATTTTTAAAGAGAGGGGAAGGGAGGGAGAGAGGGAGAGAAACATCACCATCTGTTGCCTCTCACACCCCCCCAACTGAGGATGTGGCCTGCAACCCAGGCACCTGCCCAGACCAGGAATTCATTGGCAATCTTTTGGTTCGCTGGCTGGAGCTCAATCTATTGAACCACAGCAGCCAGGTTTCATGTGATTCTTAACATGTAAGTCTGAAAAACTCTGCTGTATCACCTCAAAGAGGGACTGTCATTCTTTCTTTCATAGTACTTAAAAGAACTTTAAAAAAAAAATGTGGTGACACAATTGCAACTGTGGTTCTCAAACTTCAGCAAAACATTTTGATTACCTGGAGAGCTTGTTGGACCCTATCCTCAGAGTCTCTGTTCCTGATTCAGCAGATCTGGTGTGCAGTCGGATAATTTGCATTTCAAACAAGTTCCCAGGTGATGGTAATGCAGCTGTACTGAGGACCACATTCTGAGAACCCTGAGTTATAGTCACCTAAATGTGGATTAATATTGTTCACCAGGGCATGGCAAAAATTAATCAGGGAGGGTTGTTCTGTTGTGAAGGGAAATTTTGTATTAGCTTAAGGAGGCCCTGTAATTTTCTCATTTCTAAATTTAAATACAATATACATAAACAGAAATTTAGCTACAGGTAGAAATGATTACAATGAATTAATGAAATTTCTACTTAAACATTTTTCTTTTAGTTGATAAAAATCATAAACATGGCCCCACTTAATAAATATCAATTCATTCTGAATGCTCTGTTTTAGGACTTAGGGCTACTCTGAGTGATCGAAACAAAGTCCCTGCCCTGGGTGGTGTGGCTCAGGTAAGAGCGTCATCCCACAGGGCGAAAGGTCAGTGGTTCCATCCTGGTCCGGGCATGTGCCTGGGCTGCGTGTTCACTCACCAGTTGGGATGCGTGCGGGAGGCGTCTGACTGATGTCTCCTACATCACATCAATGTTTCTCTCCCTGCCTTCCCCCCTCTCTAAAAATAAATAAAATCTTAAAAAATCAGTAAGCGCGTCTTCGGGTGAGGATAAACTAAAAACAAACAAAACCACGATGTCCCTGTCCTCACAGACGGTACTCTATTATCTCATCTATCCTGTCTGAACACCCAATTGCATCACTGGACAAAGTCTTAAATGGCTATTCGAGAGAACTCTTTGATTACTACAATAGTGTACTTAAAAATTAAAAGTGCAATTTCTGTACAAGAACACCAAAAACAACTTTGGGAAGGAAGATACAGTTTAGTATACACATCTTTAGAAAACTAAGATCAGGTTGCAAGAGAGGGAGGTCTTTTTTTCATGACAGGGATTTTTTCATGACAGGAATAAGCAAAGGCAAAAAGCTACAATTATTGTTCCAAACTAATGTTACGTCTCAGTGGTATACACTCCATGGCTTGGATTCCTCAAATTGTTAACAGGGAAGAGAATTTGATTATAATTATAAAACTAGAAAAGAAAATTCTCTAGCGAGGCAGCTCCAACCGAAGCCTCACAATGACTTCCCAGTAAACTGGCAGAGCTGCACAACTACCGCCACAACCCATTTGAGAGCATTTCCATCACTTCAAAAAGATCTCAAGTTTATTTGCTGTTACTTCTGTTCCTACTCCCAGCCCCAGGCAACAACCTAATTTACCATCATTATAGATTTCCCCCTTCTGGAAATTTCATATAAATGAAACCACATACAATCCGTTTAGCTTCTATCATTTAGTATGTTTTTGAGGTTCTTCCACATCATAATACATATTGGTACTTCATTCCTTTTTATGGTCAAATAGTATTTCATAAATAATGGAAATACTATATAATGAATAAATCAAATTTTGTATATTCATTCACCAGTTGATAGACAATGGATTGTTTCCAATTTTTGGAGATTATAACAATACCATAAATATCCACATACAAGTCTCTGGACATGTTTTCACATCTCTTGGGTACATATAGAGTAAAACCGCTGGGTCATATGGTAAATTTGTTTAATTGACACAGTCTTTTCTAAAGCGACTGTACCATTTTACACTCTCACCAGCAATGTAGAAGGGCTCCAGTTTTTCCACACCCTCCCTAACATTTGTTACTATTTATTTTATTATAGCCACCCAGGAGTGGTATCTCACTGTGGTTTTAATTTGCATTTCCTTTGACCAATGATGGTATCTTTCTATGTGCTTATTGGCTATTTGCATGTCTTTGGAGAAATTACTTTACAAATCTTTGCCCATTTTTAAAATTGAGTTCCATTTTATTTTCTGGTTGTAAGAGTTAGTCATATATTCTGAATATTAGATCCTTATCAAAGTTGTCCCCCTCACCCCCAAAGTGTTAGTTTTAGCTCTTATGCTTAGGATTATTACCTTTTAAAAATAGTGTTGTAAATATACATAAAATTTACCATTTTAACCTTTTCAGAATATACAGTCCAGTATCAGTAAGTACATTCCCACTGCTGTGTAACCATTCCAATAAGAACTTCTTCGTGATTCCAAACTGAAACTCTGTACCCATTAAACAGTAAGTCCCCATTCTTTTCACCCCTAGCCCCTGGAAACCACCATTCTAATTTTTCTTTATGAATCTGACTAATCTAACTACCTCATATAGGATGAATCATACATTTGTCCTTATGGCAACTGTTTTATTTTACTTAGCATATTTTCAAGGTTCATCCATAGGTGGCCTGTGTGAGAATTTCCTTCCTTTTTGAGATGGAAAAATATTCCATTGTGTGTATATACAACATTTTGTTTATCCATTTGCCTGTTCATGGATACCTGGATTGTTTCCACCTGTCAGCTATTGTGAATAATGCCGCTATGAACATCGGAATACAAGTAAGCATCTGTTTGTGTCCCTGCTTTCATTCTTCTGAGTATATAGCCAGAATTGGAATTGCTGGATCATAATGTAATTCTGTGTGTCCTGACTGGGAACTGAACTGGTGATTTTTTGGTTTGCAGGCTGGCACTCAATCCACTGAGTCACACCAGCCAGGGCTCTTTGTTTAATTTTTTGAGGAATCACCAGACTACTATCCATTTTTAGTTAATTTTTATGTATGCTGTAAGGTAAGGGTCTAAATATATCTTTTTGCATGTGGATATTCAATTACATTAGCCAGTTATTGAAAAGAACTATTTTTTCCCCTATTAAATTGCCTTGGCACCTTTGTCAAAAATCAAGTGACCATAAATGAGAGGGTTTATTTCTGGACTCTCAATTCTGTTTCATTGATCCATATGCCTGTCCTTATGCTAGCACCACACTGTTTTGATTACTGTTGCTTTGTAGTAAGTTTTCAAATTGGAAAAACTAAGTAAGATCTCCAATTTTTTCCCCCTCAACAATGTCTTGGCTATTCTGGGTCCCTGATATTTCCATATAAATTTTATAATCAGTTTGTCAATTTCTGCAAAAAAGCTTGCTGGAATTTCAATAGGGATTATGTTGAATCCATAGATTAATTTGAGGAAGGATTACCATTTTAATAGTGTTGCATCTTCCAATCCATGAATATGGAATATTTCTGTTTATTCAGATGTTTAATTTCTCAGTAATGTTTTGTAGTTTTCAGTGTACCAGTCTTGCACTCCTGTTAAATTACTAATATTATTTTTGATACTACTGTAAATGGGATTGTATTTTCAGTTTTTGAACTGTTCACTGCTAGTATATAGAAATACTGACATAGCGTATCTTGCTGAATTAAATTTAGTTCTAGTAGTTTCTTTGTGTGTGTGTAGATTCTTTAGGTTTTTCTACATACAGGATCATGTCATTGGTGAATAAGGAGTTTTATGTCTTCCATTCCAGTCTGGATGCCCTTAGTACAATATGGAATATCAATGGTGATAGTGGATACCCTTGCCTTGTTTTTGATCTCAAGGAGAAAGCATTCAGAAATGCACCATTAAGTATGATGCAAGCTGTAGATTTTTGTAGTTTCCCTTCATTGAGCCATTTATCCATTACTGATAGTGAGATATTGGTCCTCAAATATTATAGTTGAATTGTCTATTTCATCCTTCAATTGTCAGTTTTTGTTTCATATATTTTGGGGCTCTGTTATTAGATGTGTGTGTGTATGTTTATAATAGTTATACCTCTCTGCTGCACTGACCTTTCAATTATAAAATGTGTCCCTAGTAATATTTTTTTGTGTCTTAAAGCCTATTTTGTCTGATATTAGTGTAGCCACTAGAATTCTCTAATGGTTACTGTTTGCATGCAAATCTTTTTCTAAACCTTTACTTTCAACCTGTTTGTGTCTTTGAACCTAAAGTGTTTCTCTGGAAAACAGCATACAGTTGGGTCTTGTTTTTTAATCCAGTCTGAAAGTAATTCATGGATTTCTGACTAAAGAAGAATGCTTTTCTCTGATATACAAACAACTTTGGAACATGGAGTAATAAGCAGACACCCTTCAGCCAGATTACCCCTGGCAATCACAATGACACTACACCATACTTCTTTCATCTAATCCAGTGACATACCTCTCAGCCACTGCTAGCAGCCGTTCTGGCCTAAAGGTACCCTCAGTGTCAATGTACATGGCCTTTCCTTCACCTCCGCCTCGGTCAATGGGAAGCTAGAGAACAAAAAAGAACAGTAGAAATGAACACTGTACTTCCGATATAACTGGCCAACCTTCCCACGACTCTGTAAACTCCCCATCTCCAATAAGGCAAAAGAAAAAAACATATCAAAGTGACGATCAGAGGTAGGAAGAGCGCATTCCCCTCTGAGAGAAATACAGCTGGCAGTAGACCTGTAGCTTGCTATGTCCTATAGCATACAAGGATAAAGTCTTCCCAGATTTGGCCTGCTTGGAAATACACAGCACAGAGCAGATGATAAAATTCTATATAGCATACCAACACAAGAGTGATCAATCCTCTCAAAAGTACAAACACTTGGAAGGTCATTCACCTTAGCTTTAGTGAGTAGGAGAGCCTCATCCAATACCCAAGTAATTTTAGCATATCTAAACCACACTTACGCTTCACTTTATGGAGCAGAGTTCATTTCTGTGGGTTACTAAAGGATCTTGCTTGGCAATGCCCCAAGGGCATCCTATCAAATTTAATGTATGAGTAAGAAAACAGATGTCTGTTCCACTAGTACATACAGATGTTAAAAATGAACAGAAGAATGAATAATAGAGTTAAAGAAAGAAAAGGAAGAAGTACCATGAAAATTATCTCATGAGCTACTCAAGGAAATCTCTGATTTAGGCTACTGAGCCCATGCCAGACACCTTTAAGTTCTACAGATTTTAGATGAATGCTGCTAAAGGGTAGTTTTCATCCTAGAAATCTACTGTGGAGCCATAATTCACCTTTAAATTCTGAGCAAGATCCCTTAGGACATTTTACATTAAGGACTTGATAGTGCCAGATTTTTCTTTTAGTTTATTTATTTATTTTTTAAAGATTTTATTTATTCTTTTTTAGAGGGAAGGGAGGGAGAGAGAGAGGGGGAGGGAGGGAGGGAAGGAGGGGGGGAGGGAGAGAGAGAGAGAGAGAGAGAGAGAGAGAAACATCAGTGTGCGGCCGCTGGGGGACATGGCCTGCAACCCAGGCATGTGCCCTGACCGGGAATCGAACCCACGATGCCTGGCTCGCAGCCCGCACTCAATCCACTGAGCTACACGAGAAATCCAGGGCTCTTTCTTTTAGTTTTGAGCAAAAACTTTATTTTCAAAATTACAAAAGTACTATATGCTTGCACGAAATATTCAAATATAGAAATGGAATAATAATCGAAAGCTCTCATTACTCCCATCTCCAAGAAGTAATCTTCTATATAATTTTCTATGCATTGTCATAAAAACACTTTTGTTACATGTGGTTCTGACACTTACTATGTGTCCCTAAGAATACTGTTTCCTTTTCTGTAAAATGCAGATAAAACCTATCTTCTGGGATTATACTGATGATGAAATAATTTATGTCAAGTGTTTAGCACAGTGCCTGATGGACAGAAAGCACTTTGAAGATTTATGATATTCTCTACCCTTAGGGCACTGACTATAACATACATTTGGCTACAGAAGATGTTGTTAATTTGGAAAGGAAAAAATGATGTTATCATTTGGCAGTTTAGCAGACAAAATCTTTCAAATCATAGGAATCCATGGAAGGGGCAAAGGGTGTATGTATACAACAAGAAGGTTTTAACAAAGGAAAGATTTGGAACTACTGGCCAAGAGGACAAAAAAAAGAAGCTGCCTGTTTTGGGGGAGGAGAAAATCTTGACACTCAGGGGGCTAAGTCCCCAGGAATTAAGATAAATGAGGTTCCCCCTTCTCTCACTTTCTGGTATCCTTAGTGCTAGTGTGAGAGGGGTTCCTTTTCCAGCTAGGTAGAAGGGAAGAAGGGAAGCCGTAGGTCACTGGACGTAGGTAGGCAGACTGACAGCAGAGGCATGGACAGGGTCCCAGTGTGTTGCTGGGCCAGTCTCAAGGGGATGGGCCACATGCTCGCATTCCAGTCAACTTTGTTTCCATCTTGCTCTCCCAGTGCCACCGTAGCCACCTCGTCTTACTGGACTATCACCAATTAGCTTTTTAAATAAGCTAAGTGAGGCCGGTTGTCTCAAACTTTTACCATTTTATAATTTTGTTGGGCAAATGTTTTGTACATTTATTCTTGACCATTTGTGAAAAGTTCTGAAAGACATTTTCTGTCAAAGGACATGTGGATTTAAAGTTGGTAGTTATGTTAAATTGTCTTCTCAAAATTTTAAAAGTACTCTAATACTTTGAACAGGCAGGACCTGCTCGTATTTTTATAACCTAACTGTGGCTCTGTTTTTTACAACTTTCCTGGAAGGCAAAGATCCAGCCCTGGCTCGGTGGTTCAGTTGGCTGGAGCATCGTCTTACACACCGAAGGGTGGTGGGTTTGATCCTGTCAAAGTGCACACAGGAGCAACCTATCGACGTTTCTCTCTCCCTTCCTTTCTATAAAATCAATGGAGCTTCACTTTACTGAGAAAATCCGAACAAATGAGAACAGATAATATTTAGATTCAAGTAGTAATCTAAATTACTATGTCTTTTCTATACCTCTGGTTCTAGCTTGTAGGCTGGTGAAATGTATTCCTTTTTAAAAATAATTTTGGTTCTAGAGAGAAAGGAAGGAAGGGAGAGGGGGAGGCAAGAAGAGAGGTAAGGGGGGAAGAGGGAGAGAGAGACACAGAGAGAGAAATATCAGTTTGTTGTTCCACTTATTTATGCATTCATCGGTCGATTCTTGTATGTACCCTGACTGGGGACTGAACCTGCAACCTTGACCTATCAGGATGATGCTCTAACCAAATAAACTACCCGGCCAGGACTGTAATCACTTCTATTATTAGTGAAGTGTTTTTCTCTGAAAAGAGGTATTTAGCTGCCTGTGAATGTTCAGTTATTTCTACAGAGAGGATATGCTTATTTGAGAATTTTGCTTCAGTTCATTGTTGACAGGCATTATCTGACTACTAAATAAACATTCCTAGGATAGCCTTGGCTGGTGTGGCTCAGTGGATTGAGCGCTGGCCTGCAAACCGAAAAGTTGCCGGTTTGATTCCCAGTCAGGGCATATGCCTGGACTGCAGGAACAGGGTCTCGGTCGCAGATATGTGAGAGGCAACCCCCAACTCTTTCTTCCTCCTTTCCCCCCTCTCTAAAGGCAAATAAGTAAATAAATAAATAAATAATCCCAGGATAGAATTCTGTTTGCACAACTTAAGAGCATCAGTAACATGCTGAGTTGCCCTGGTAACTGTAAGTATTGTGTATTGTACTCTAAATATTTATTGCACATAAATCCCTGTCAAAATATGAGGAAAACTGCCACGTCCTCTTCCAACCATGTTGTCTGACAAGGTCCAGGACTTGGAAAGAGGGAATTCAAGGAATCCATCTTTCTGGAAGAGAACGTGGCATACAAAGGGGGGCGGTAATTTTCCTGGGATTGCTCTTAATAAACTCCTTGTTGATATTATTCATGGTCTTGCTTTGTGCCCTGATTTCACATAAGAATAGGCCATGAGGAAAGAGAGGCTCGAAGCCAGTCAATGACTGATTTTGAGGGAAATTCTGAAGGGACAACTAGTTCTCCCCAGACTATTGAATCATGCCCAAATTGTGTAAACAAGGTGTTTATAAATCTGAGTAAGAAATTATCCTTAATTTTTCCCATAAAAGAATTCATGAATCAGTCATAACAGGCTGAATTGTTGGTACATTTTCCCACGCCTTACCCACAGATACAAAGGGTCTTCCAAAAAAACAAAAAAAAAAAACTATATAGACCCCTACCCACAGCCTAGGGATACCCCTGGGTAGCATATTGGATTAATGGTAAATTATGGTATCCCCAAAGAGGAGCTAATAGTCTCCAGAGGGTTCCAGATCCCCCATTGCCTTATACAGGGGCATATAATGAACATGGCATTAGAATGGTCAATAAGGTTGGAGTCCAAGTGCCTTATAATAGTCTGAATTTCATGGAAAGGTTAGCTCGGAGCAGACCTCCCTGGTGTTTTTTTACTAAGGAACAAAACAGGTCACTACTCCACCAGCTTGTCAAAGGATTTTGCCCACAATTCCCCCTATCATGCAGCGGCTTCAAAAAGGAACTTTCTCAATTAACCAAATAGAAATAGAATAAGACATGAGAAAGTCAAGAATGGCCTATACCCTATAAAATTTAATAAAACTGTCTATCACCTTTTAAGTCAAAAGGTTTATTGTGGCTAGATTTCCCCTCTATCTCTCCTTACATGCTTGTTTTGGTGATCAAAAGGTGGTGGGATTGTTAGATATTTATATTTTAGGTTTATTGATTTGAATAATTCCAATGAAGTTGTATAAAATAATTTCTTGATCAGAGAATAAAATCCCCTCTAATAAAATAGCCCCTGAATGTCTAAAAGTTGTTGAAGTAACAGCCCCTCCTTTACCTTGAATAGGAATATATATCAATTAGAATTAGACAGGCAAAGAAATAAGAGAAGCTGGTTAGTTATTATAAACCAAACATGTAGAAATAATTACCAGAGACCTCTACTCAATCGAGTGTATCCTTTTGCCCCATGACAAATTCTGAGAACTTTAATAAACAATAAGACATTCAAACTCTGTACATACAGCTATTTCTAATTGTTCGCATTTAATAGGTTACTAGATTAGCATGACCAGATATTTGGGTAAAAAACTTCCTGCTTCACCTAATTGCAAATGTTAATCACTGCCAAAAATGAAAATATAAAAATCTGTTTGTACTTGCAATAAACAGAACAGAGCTTCACCATCCTCTGAGTCGTGTTGTCGTCTGTTACCCATCGCCGATGCCTTACCCACCTTCAGGAGACCCTTGACCCAGCTGCGGCCGGACCGCAGAAAACATTCCTATTTACATGGGTCACATGTCATGTCAAATGACCCAGATGACGGTGATAATTTAAACAGTACTATTTCTCTTTAGCTAACAATTTTCTAATGGTGTTCAGGCGATAAGCTAGTTTCCACAGCTTACTACTACCGTTCTTCTTCTCAATGATTCTCCCTCAACAAAGTTTCCCTATCCCTGTAACTCTTTCCTCTGTCGAATTATTTATAAGTGGAGCCAACAATGGCTTAGGTCTCCTTGATAACTCGGCCAACTCATAAGATGTATGGTGACATTTTGGTTTGCAATGAAAAGATCAGTAGAGCAATTGAGAAAAGAAACACAATTACAATGATGAACGAAAAAGGAAAAGTTTGAAAAAAAATGAAAGACTATCAAGTTAGGCCTCTTTTTAAAATATTTTTTTTATTGTTGTTCAATTACAGTTGTCCCAATTTTTCCCCCGAGTTGGGCCTCTTGCTGTTAGATAAATTTTTATTCATAAAGAATCATAATATTTTCTTATCTTAAGAAATGGCATTCACCACTTCAACACAGAAGCGGTGACTGATAAAGGACATATTTGTAACATGAGGAAAATAAGGAGGCAGCTTTTCTTGGGTGACTTGAGAAAATCAGCCTCATTATATTAGTTTCCATACATATGTGTTTTACTAAATGTAAACTCTATGCAAGACACAGGGTCCTAACAAGATCATATTTTTTTATAACACATACCATCTTTAACTAAAGCACAGCATTACATCAATATAATCAACATTTTCTTGATAAGGACAGCTCATAACTTGTTTTATAAGGGAAAAAACAAGAGAAAGTTGAGGAGGGGGGGAGGTACAGGAGGGGCGGGGCGGGGATAAACAGTGATGGCAGGAGACGGTGTGGCAAACAACACAGTGCATAGATGACGTGTTGTGAAACTGTGCACCTGAAACCTGTATGATTTTATTAACCAGTGTCGCCTGAATAAATTCAACAAAAAGGAAAAAATATATAATTTATATTTGATGTCTAAATTTAGAAATAAGTTCCAAGAACTACTGTAGTTTGTTGAGAGGCTAAGAACTCACACTAGGATGGAAAGATGCCATATGTAAGGAAGACTTCATTCCAGTTGTTCTTGAATTCCATTGTTAAGTTGTGTCCTTGGGTGAAGTGATTATGAGCTATCTAAATTAAAATAATGCCATTTTCTTCAAATACCTAACAGTGTAATAAAGCCCCAAAAGATTATAACGAAAGAGCAGGACCATGGGAATGGACCAGGCTAAGGTACTCTGTGGACTAGCCACTCACACCACCATACCCTGAAAAGCCAGTCAATGTTAGGACCCCATTCAAAGAGGGAAAAGGTTTCCCCAAGATGCTGCTTGAAGTTACAAAACAATACAATGTTTTTTGGCCTTCTCTCCTATACCCTTCTCTCTCTCATAGATCTTTAGTTTTCAGAGATTCCCATGTTATTTCTCCATATAGGACTTAGTTCTACATCTCTAAATAAAGCTGGAAATTTTTACTTGGCTGTCTCACCATCTCAAACGTACCATCTCTGAACTTGAATTCATCTTTCCACTAGAAACGGTCTCTTCCAAATCCTAGTTTACCGAAATAACACAGTGTTCAGTGGAGGGATATTTTTTTTATTGCCAACGATTAAGCGTTGCCCTTTACATCACCTCTGTCCCTTCAGTGACATTTTTAGTTTAGTCCCGATCAGCTAATGCTTGTAATAACCACATACCAAATATCCTCAACTCTCAGCTCTCCTTTCAAATCATTCAATAGGTTGCTACCAGAAAATTTCTGAATATAAAGCTCATGTTATTCTTTAGCTGAAAACTTTGAATAATTCCTACTCTTTATAGAATCAAGTGTAAGATTCTTACACTGCAGTCAAGACCTTCTAAAATGACCTTGATGTATCCTTTTAAGGTTTATCTCCTACAACTTACCCAAGTAAAACCACTGAACTAGGTAAATGAGTTTATTGTTTTCTCCTCAATACATTATGCCTCACTGCCCCAAGTACTTCTTTTCTGTTCATACCATTCACTGCAGTTAAATGTTTAATTTTTTTTTTTACCTGATCAAATTTAGCATTCTTCAGGAATCTGGTCCAATCTCTTTTCTCCATAAAGTATTCCATGATTACTCTAGGGTGAGGTAATCCTTCTCTCTTCCTTAAACAGTTAACCTACTTCCCCTACATCATTTATTTTACAATATATCAGGTATGCCTTAAGATATCCTATTATATCCACCAGTCAAGTATCTACTAAGTGCCAAGCACTGACTCAGACACTAGCAATACAGCAGAGAACAACCCAGTTAGTTTCTTCCCTTATGGAGGTTTTAAGAGCTTTCGCTCAGAAGTTTGGTTTGATTTCCTATATCTACTAGTACTTAAACACCATATGATCTTAGGCAATTAATTAACTCACTGTGTCTGTTTTCAAATGTGTCCGTGAATGGGAGCATAAATAAAGGAAGAAGACACTGAAACTGAAGGGGTCCAATGTAAAGTTTTTCCTAATGCAGCTAAGTCCTCGAGAAGGTGGCAGGAGATAGTAACCAGACACAGTGGTATGACGGGCCTTTCAGAGGAAAAGAACTTTGTCCATTGTAACCCAAGATAAGAAAAGGTGGGTATTAAAAAAAGAAAGGGTGGGCATAAATGTAGGTGAATTTATAGATTTGACATGAAAAACAGGCCAGGTCACCGGCTGGCAGCAGTGCTGCAGAAGAGCATGAAGGCCGAAGAGGAGACGATACAGACGTCTCCCTGAGCGGGAGAAGTGTGCCCGAATGGGGGGACTCGGTAGGTCTGCCAAGCATCACTGAATGCTAACCTAACTGTCATCTTTAAAGTAAAGCCAATCTGCTTTATGCTATGATTTTTCTCCTGTATAATCAGCTATTTGAGGAACAGGCACTGAGAAGATAGGGTTCACTGAGACTGGCATCTCTTCAGGTATGGGGTATTAATCGGAGGGTATCTGTAAAGGAATGACTTTAATGGTGAATTGTGAAATTTAGACTAGGTAAGGGAGATAAAGCCACAGGAGGCCTAGTGGGTGGTAAGAAAGTATTTGAAATCAACAATCTGAAAGTTTCTATGATGTAGAAGAATTTTGCAGTAGGAATCTATCTTTTAACTAGCACATAGGATTCTTGAGGAGAAATTTCTGTACCTTTTATGTCCACCCCCACAATGCTTGAAAACAGTAGCAATCAACTCATTCTTGCTTATTTGATTAGTTAGAGGCCCAACAACTCACCTGGCACGTTACAGCCAATGTGTGACAGATCTGGGTCTTCCCAGTTCGGAATTCTCCAAACATCTCTGTGATGGATCCAGTCTCGATTCCTCCTAAAAGAGCAATAACAAACACCTCTTATTACCATACAAATGTTTAGAAACAATAATCCTAGAAATGTTCTTGGAGTTCCTAGAAAGAGGAGGGTACAGAGATATAGGAAAGAGAGACAACACCCAAATTTAAGTGTGATTCCTGAACCCAAGCTATTTTATACCCTAAAAAAAGAACATTTGAATGATTAAATATTTGAGGAAGCAACAAGAATCAAATTTAACTTAGGACAGTAATGTTTTCAAAAGTTCAAAAACTAGAACTTTCCATGAAGTCCTGAAGATTAATGTATACTACAATGTAGTATTCAAACATGGAGTGTTTTAATCAGTCATCATATTTTCAACCTTGTGTTAGGGCAGAACACTAAAATTATTTCTTTAGGCAGAGGGAGCTTACTCTCTGAATGCAATATTAAATAGAGGTTAAATTATTTAATTGGCAGATAACGATAGTATTTTACAAATCATGTTCCATCCTGTAGCAGTCTTATTTCATCAATGTGGATACTTCTTTTCTCTCTTATCATGGCTAACACATAAATTCTATCCAAATGCTTTAGTTTTGTTCTGCAACTTGGATGCTCTGCTAACTGCAGTTCACAACATAGGATAAGAAATTATTATACCTTGTGCCCTGGCTGGCGTAGCTCAGTGGACTGAGCGCGGGCTGCGAACCAGGCATCGCAGGTTCGATTCCCAGTCAGGGCACATGCCTAGGTTGCAGGCCGTGGCCCCCACCAACCACACATTGATGTTTCTCTCTCTCCCTCTCCCTTCCCTCTCTAAAAATAAATAAATAAATAAAAAATGTAAAAAAAAAAAAAAAGAAATTATTATACCTTGAAGTAGTTTGTCGAGCTCTTTGGAGCCAGTTGTAATCTGTATGATCTCTGATCGCCTTTGGTGGAACTCAGTTGCAGTGGTGAAACCCATTGGAACTAATTTAGCTGCCTCAGTCTGGGAAAAACAAGAAATGTCAAATCAATAAAATAAGCTTGCCAAAACAAGAACCAGGCATATGGTAGGAAGAGACAACATCTAACAAATTTCCAGTATTATTTCTCTTTAAGAAGTCATCAAAACACTAGTAGTTCTAGTCCTAGATTGATTTTATCTCTCTGGCAACTAAAGGATAAGCTAATGAAGATTAATGTTTAAATTGCCAATTCAAGCAACACATTCATGTACTTAAACTTCCCCATCTTGGTGAGCCATACCTTTTATGTTCTACTTTATCTGAGACATTTATATTCTATTTTGTAGTTACTGGTAAGTCTTCAATGATCAGTCTATCAACTGATTCTAAAACTGAAATATAAATGCATTCATAAACATCTGGGAATTAAATACTACACTCCTAAATAACCAATGAGTCAAAGACGAAATCACAGGAGAAATTAGAAAACACTTGGAGATGAATAAAAATGAAGACACAACACCAAAACTTATGGGATACAGCAAAAACAGTGCAGAAGAGGAAATTTATGGCTGTACATGCTTGTATTAGAAAAATCTTAAATCAATAACCTAACCATCTACCTTAACATACTGGAAAAAGAAGGCAAACTAAACAAGCAGAAGGAAGGAAATAAACTAAGAAAAGAGAGAACAGCCCTGGCTGGATTGCTCAGTTGGTTAGATCATCCTCTTGCCACCACCAGGGTTGTGGGTTCGATTCCCTGTCAGGGCACATACAAGAGTCAACCAGTGGCTGCATGAACAAGTGAACATATCGATGTTTCTCTCTCTGTTGTTCTCTCTCCAATTAAAAAAAAAAAAAAAAGAGGACAGAAATATAATAGAGAATAATTAACAAAACCAAAAGCTGATTCTTCAAGATCAATAAAAATTAATAAACCTTTAGCCCGACCTCTCCCACCACTCACCAAAAAAACTAAAATCAGGAATGAAAGAGGGGACATCACTACCAACCTTACAAAAATAAAACTATAATAACAAATGAGAAAATCTAGATGGAATAGGCAAATTTCTAGAAAGACTTAAATTATCAAAATCACTCAAACGGGAAAAGAATCCAAGTTAAGGAACTGAAAGATCAGTAGAGCTTGAGTCTAAATTCAGTAAAATAAATAGTCTGAGTGTGATTACCAAAAAAGAAGAAAAAAAAATGAAAAAGAAATTCTGAATAGATCTAAGAGCTTCCTTTAAACTTCTCTATATTCTTAAAACTTCACTTGAAAATTCATTACAATGTTTATATTATAGCTCCGTGAATATAATCCATTGCAGAACCAATGGTGTGACATACAATTCTTTCACTAAAGTTCTAATGTTAATACTATGTCTCTCAAAGGTTTCTACTGTCAATATCTAGTAAATTCTTTTTATCATGCTCCATTTTACCTTGCTTTTATATCTGAACCATGTTTTTCTCCAGTATTTTCTGACTACCATTTCTCAAATTTTCCACCTCTCAATCTTACTATGTATTCTACTGAACCCTCCTTTCCTTCTCCAAATTGGACGGTCTGCACTCTAGGCTAGCGACTGTTCTGGTCCTGCCTTCACTGAGTACTTGAGTTGGAGCCACTGGAATGTTGATATAACGTTTTTCTATCTTCATTTTGGTGAAGTGTATCCTCAAGTAACTTCGTAAGAAAAAGTATGCAAGAGAAAAATGTTCTGAATTCTTATATTTCTGAAAATGTTTTATTCTGCCCTAATAGTTGATTAATAAGGATGGAACTGGACAGCATTACACTAAGTGATGTAAGCCAGGCTGTGAAAGACAAACACCATATGATCTTGCCTATAAGTGGAACCTAATCAACAAAACAAACATGCAAGCAAAATATAACCAGAGACATTGAAATAAAGAGCAAACTGACAGTGACCAGAAGGGAGGGGAGAGGGAGACAGCAAGGAGAGAAGGGAAAGGGCCGTCAAGGAACATGTATAAAGGGCCCATGGACAAAGCCAAAGGGGGAAAGTGGTGGTGGGTAAATGGAGACGACTGTATTTGAACAATAAAAAAAAATGTTGCTACAAATAGAATGCTAGGTTTAAGATTATTTTCTCTCAGAGGTTTAAAGGCACTGCTGTACCTGCTTCTACCATCCACTTTTCTGATAGGAAATGTACTTTCTAATTGTGTTCCCTTAGAGATCACTTACTTTTTTCTCTCTGAAATCTTTCAGAATCTTTTCTTCATGATTGTATACTGAAATTTCTATTTTTATCTGTCTAGGTGTTGTTCTTTGACACTCTATGGGTCCTACTAGGTAAGATTTCTGCTTCCCTTTAACTCTGTTAAGTTTTCTTATATTATTTCTTTGAGAATTTCTTCCCTTCTTTTTCCTGTGATCTCTCTTCCTGTAATTTCTACTAATTTCAGGATGAATAAAGATGAATGAAAATTAGAAAATAAAAATACCAAAGAGAGGGGAGAAAAAGCTAAAAACCAATATTGTACTCTATTTAACACAGGCTAAAATATTTAGGGAGAAATGTACTAATACCTTCAACTTTCTTTAAAAAGCATAAAAAAATCGAAGACAGACTGACTACTGGCAGAGATGAATAGATAGGTGATAAAGCAAGTATACTGAAATACTGATGGTATAGTTTATGTGATGGGTACATGAGTGTGCCCTGTATAATTCTTTCAGCTTTGCAGTAAGTTAAAAAATTTTAAAGACTTTATTTATTTATTTTTAGAGAGAGGGGAAGGGAGAGAGAAAGAGAGAGAGAGAGAGAGAAACATCATTGTGTGAGAGATATACCCATAAGTTGCCTCTCGCATGCCCCCGCCTGGGGACCTGGACGACAATCCAGGCATGTGCCCTGACTGGGTGACCTTTCAGTTCGCAGACTGGTACTCAATCCACTGAGCCACACCAGCCAGGGCAAGTTCAAAAATTTTAATATCAGCCCTGGCCGGGGTAGCTCAGTGGGTTAGAGCATTGTTTCGATATGTCCCAGTTTGATCCCTGGTCAGGGCGCATACCAGAATTGACCAATGAATGCATTAATACAAGGAACAACAAATTTTTTCACTCACTAAAAATCAATAAATAAAAAATATTAAAAACAAAATATTGAGAAAATTCAGGAGATGCTTTACCTTCTTGTTATTTTAACCCCTACATATTCTAGTCTATGAGCTCTTAAAGGAACAGACTATAACTAAAGTGAAATTTGAAGTAAAAAACCATGCAACTGTCTAA
Organism: Tonatia bakeri; assembly: GCA_004024845.1. Lineage (NCBI taxonomy): Eukaryota > Metazoa > Chordata > Mammalia > Chiroptera > Phyllostomidae > Tonatia > Tonatia bakeri. The sequence continues at coordinate 22,009 of PVIA01006090.1, read as the reverse complement.
TCTTGCAGAACTTTACTTTTATTCCTATACTTAACATAATAAACTTGCTTTCATCTGTGCTAGGTAGAAGTCTTTGGAAGTTTTCAATAGCCAAGAACTACCAGACCCTTGGACACAAGACATAAAATGGCAAGTAAAAGGAAAATATTACAAAAAATATCCATGCTGAATGTATTGGTGCCGTGATAGTATGCCAAACAAGGGAGAAAAGCTCAACAAAAGCCAGTAACAATTTCTTTAAAATTTGAAAGTGTGGAAAAGGCCACAGTAGAATCTGGCACCTTCTGAATGAATTACTTCATTCAGAATATCTTTCTCTCTCAACTATATAGATTTTGATTTATATTCTGAAAATAGATTTCTTTTCTTTAGTTTCCTTTCATCTTTCATCACCATATATTTGGCCCCTTTTATCCTTTACTACCCTCCTTCCCTCTGGTAACTATCATTCTGCTGTCTGTGTCTATGAGTTTCAGTTTTATATCCCACCTTATGAGTGAAATCATATGGTCTTTAGCTTTTTCTGACTGACCTATTTCGCTTAGTATAGTGTTCTCAAGGTCCCAGATCAGGTATCATAGAAATGTACACCTGAAACCTATATAGTCTTACTAACAAATGTCACCCCAATAAACTTAATAAACAATAAATAATTCTGGAGACAGTTTTATTTCTCCACTGTGACAATGGAAATTCTTGCTGAGTCTCAATTCCAAATATTTTGGGGAATGAGAGGGAATAGCCATTGCACTGAAGTAATCTTTAGCCTTTAAAAGTAAACAGCACAATTTTACTCACCAGAAATTCACAACATAAAATGTCTGAAATCCAGAGGACAAAAATGTAAAAAGACACATCTATATTATTTTGCACATCTCCTCTCACTTATTATGGGTTTGTATGTTTTCACAGAAGCAGAACATTGATTTGACTTCTAAAACCACGGTCTCACGAGCCATAACTAAAGATCCTGTCAGGGTATGTTCAGTCACAAATTCTGATGTCAAAAAAGAACAAATAGATGGTAGGGACACCTACTGGCTTAGCCAATATATCACAATCTTTCATTGAGGTATCAGGGACTGAGAACTTACTTCCAATAAAGTCACTATTCAAACTTTATTTATTCGAGTAATCCAATAAATAACAACATCTTTCCTCTAAGGGCTTAAATTAAGAATTACCTATGATTTTGAGCCCTGACTAAACTACTATTACAGAGTGGTATTTAAAAAAAGGAGTAATGCCTGCCAGTGACTGAAAATTCAAAACTCTTACTATAATACTCAATAAAACAGAATTTACTGGTTTGTGTATGTTTTATGTGAGATATTAAATAAGTACACATCTCAGACACTGTCCATTTGACTAAGTTACATAGCAGAACTCCATGTAGTGATGCTACCCAATAATAAAGGAAGGATAAACTCCTTTGATTCTTCACCTTTTTAAAATAAAGATTTATTTATTTTTAGAGAGAGTGGAACAGAGGGAGAAGGAGAGGGAGAGGAACACTGATGTGAGAAACATCCATCCTTTGCCTCCCATATGCGCCCCGACTGGGGACCAGACCCACAACCCAGGCGTGTGCCCCGACTGGGAATCGAACTGGTGGTCTTTTGCCTTGTGCAACAACACCCTTTTGCAATGTGGCTCCTTGAGCCACATTGGCCTGGGCAGATTCTTCAGTTTTTAAAGATTATTTTCCAGAGAAAATTTCCATAAAACTGTTGGGATTACTAGAATTAATACAGATAATTCAGATAAATACAGATAGCCTTACCTATCTTTTTCAGTGTTGTTATAAAGACCTAGCAATAATATATATGAACGAGATGGGATTTCAAAATTAAACTGCTTTATCAGAAATTGAGTTACTACCTCATTTTGGTTAAGCAAGTAAAATAACTTTTCTGTCATTTATTAAGGTTAAAACAACAACAAAAAACTAAGCGTATGATTTGAAATCACACCATTTCATTATTAAAAAATCTTGCTTGTGATTAGTTGACTAACAGATTATATACAGACAGCCTAATTAATATGGCTTTAGTATTCAAGTAATAAAAACAGCTTTTCTATTTAAAAGTAAAACATTATTATATAAAATGTAGAAACTTCAGAAAATTGCAGCAAAAAATTGCTCACATTCTTACCATCCAGAAATAATATTAAGTGTTACACATTTATACACACATGTTTAAAAACAAAAATCAAGCATGTGGGTGCACATGCCCTCGCACATGCATACACACACGCTTTGTTAACATTCCTTATATCAGGAACATCACCATCCTATGCCAACGGATATTCTTTGAACCTGTTTTTTGTGGCCGCATTCTAAAGAATATTTCTAAGGCATGAGATCATAACATTTAGAAAGATCAGGTATATACCACTCACTGCTGGTGAGAGTGCAAATTGGTAGTCAATTTGGCACAATTTATGTCATAACCCACGATACTGCAATTCCTTAGAGAAAAATCCCAATTTAGTCAACAAGATACATACAGAGACAATTAACTGGTAATACAGTCACCCTTGGAAAGAGGAACAGGATGACACAACGAGGGATGGAATTCCGGACTGTCACCTTTCACTGTGTACCTTTTTGTACTACACCCTCTAATGTCTCCCTAGGTCACGTAAACAGTACTTACCAGAATTTTATCAGCTTTGGCTTCACTAATCCCCTTAATATTTATTAGCTCTTTCTTTGGTGCATAGGCAACAGCCTCCACAGTATGGAATCCAGCTTCTTCCAGTTTCTTTACATCATTGGCATTTATGCCACATTGCTGCAAGTGAAGAAAATCATTGACAAATTTCTCATCTATCTGATGTGGCCACCTGCCCTACCAACTTCAGAGCTGTTTGGAAGAACTGTGATATTACATGCAAGAGTTTTGAAAAGTGGGCCATATAAGGTATTTAATTTTTTAAAATTATCAAAACCAGGAATTTTACACTAGCACCCTCTTATGTATATTAAAAAGGACTCATCATGAATTGGGATTAAACCAGTAACTTCCACCACTGGAAATAAAGGTGTAACTCTTGACCTTTTAAGACTAAGAAGCTAAAAAAACTCTGACACCCTGGGTTCTAAATGACAACTTTAAGCTAGTCTTTCCCAATATTTTCCACATCAAGCACACATAAATAATGGTATTTTTCTACACTAAACTGTGACAAACAAATGAGGCTGCCCCAGAGCAGAGCAGAGCACTACCTTAGCATATCAATACTCTTTCTGTAACACAAGGACTAAAAAGCTCTCCTCTACCAACCACAATGAGAATGGGAAAGCTACTTTTGGCAGGGACTCATATACCACTTCTCAAAACAAACCACCCAAAGACACTTCTTTCTCCCTGTATTTGAAGTCAGCTTTGGCTTTAATGGCCATCAAAAGCATGACTTCTGGGCAAGTATGAGTCAGCGGGGGGGATGTATATGTATTAGGTAGTCGGGGAAGGTTTGGGAGATGAGAGAATGATATCTGTCCATAGAAACCATGCCTGCTATTAATATTTAGGCAATAAGCAATACATGTGTAGATATAAGGATGCTCGTGATACCAAAAGTTACAACTCTGAACTCTCTAATGTCTATCACAAACCAGTTTAAGTAACTTCTGGAGTCTTGAAGCTCAGCTGGAGTTGGAAAAAAATATGAGAAAAGAGAGAGAAGAATGAAGGCTTTCTCTGCTCCGCCCCCTACTTCTTTCAGCCCATGTTAGCTGTACTCACACTGGCGCCTCTGCACAATGAGCAGAAACAGTGCAAGGCCCCAGCTCTGGTGTTTGATGTTCTTGTGCTGAGTCCTGAATTAGGGCTTGGCTCTTACACCTTAGCAACTACAAGACCTTCTCCCTGCCCATGACGGCTGTCTTGCTAGTAACTTCAGCACAGCCTCCCTGCATCACTGGCCAGGCCTCTGTATTCCCTGGACAGTGAATTTATATTCAGTACAAACAGCACAGACTCATGGGATCCTAGGACTTACTAGTTTCTGACAATCTAGCTCTGAGAAAGAAAAGCGAGAAAGTAGGAGAAGAATTCTCGACAAAAGAAGAGATCTGCCCTGGCTGGCGTAGCTCAGTGGATTGAGCGCGGGCTGCGAACCAGGCATCGCAGGTTCGATTCCCAGTCAGGGCACATGCCTAGGTTGCAGGCCATGTCTCCCAGCAACCGCACATTGTTCTCTCTCTCTCTCTCTCTCTCTCTCTGTCTCTCTCTCTCTGTCTCTCTCCCTCCCTCCCTTCCCTCTCTAAAAATAAATAAATAAAATCTTTGGGGGGGAAAAAAAAAAAAAAAAAAGAAGAGATCTGCCCTGACATGTTTAGCAATGTCATAAGCCTTTCCACAGGATCCTTGACAACTCTTCTGAGAGCTCTAATTTGGGTCTTAACAACAGGCAGTAAACCAATGGCTTATATACAGGTTTTGATTTCTCCAAACAGAAGAATCTAGTCCAGCTTTAAAATTTCCAAGTTAGCAACTAAGTGCATACCTCTAACCGTGATACAGGTTGTGGGCCAAAGCTCTCCTCTTCCACTGAAGTATCTGCATTTGCTTCAAGCTGCATCTGCATTGCCATCACTTGGTGTTCAATACTGAAAAATACATAAGGCCATCAGGAAGAACACTAGAGAAAAGTACAGAGCTGCAAACTTAGTTTTGCAATAAATCTCTGAAGAATTACTTCTTAGTCTTCTGGTGACCTACCCATGGCAAGAAAAAGAACTAATCTCTCACCAGTTTTCCCTTCCATCTAGCCAGCTGTATCAGAAAAACTTTAGGAAGAGCCAGGATTATTCTGCTTTTTAACAATGCATAGCTTAACTAAATCAACTATGTCCCTGTTCCCCTGCTTCATATTCCTTGAGGATAGGGGCCAGGTTCTATTTATTTGTTTGTATAAACCCCATAATACATTATAAATATTAGGTGTTTGATAAATGAGTGCACTTTCCAGAACTCTAATTAAAAACAAATTGATGAAAGGTTAAACTGCTTCAGTTCCATTGTTCCCTTCCAGCAAGCAGAGATGGGAGGTGGTGGGACAGGAGTGAAATGATGGTACAGAATGACTGTCCATGAGCCCCCATTCCTGACAGAGAAACAGTGGACTGAGGCGAGAAAAGTACTTCCCATCTTAGGCAAGGATCACAGCTTGTAGTTAAGCATTTTGCTTCTAACAGGAGTGTATGAAATTTAAAGATCACCATTTTAATGAATTCCAGACCTCAGGAAATGCAGAAATGAATAAACAACAGGCAAGTATGCTGCCCAGAGGGAAATCGTCCATAAAAAGCATACTTAAAAGTCTGGTTATTATGATAAAGTTAAGATCACTCAGGTTGAAAATAACTGAGGACAAAAAATTTTTAAATTATCTTTAAGAGGTGTTATTAGTAAAAGTGAACAAGTCTTAATGTCCACAAGAATAAATGGCCTCAAATAACATCAAAATGATCTGAACAATATAACAATCGGAATAAATTTAATTCAAAAGACAACATATATGAAATGCCCATTCTTAGAAACTTGACAGATGACCACTTGCTCTTGATTGGCTCAGGCATAGATCTTTTAGATGGCAGTTTTAGCACGTGAGTCCATGAAAATTCTAAGTATCAAAATCACTCGAATGCAATTTAAACTTAAATCTCTTCCTTCATAATTTATGAAAACGATGCCACTGCAGAATAATGGGGAAAGGATGGCCTTTTCAATAAACAGTGCTGGGTTGATTGGATAGTCTTACAGAATAAGAAAAAAAAAAAACAGGAAAAATCTATTTCCAATTTAGATTATAGATCTATATGTAAGAGGTAAGACAAAGCTTTCAGAATATAGGTGACTACCTTCATGACTTTGGGCTAGAGAAAGATTTCTTGACCAGATACATAAAGCAGTAACCTACATGGAAAAGACTGAAAAACTGAACTACATTTAAACAGAAAACTTCTATCCATTAAAAGACACCATTAAGAGAATGAAAAGTACAACTACAGTGAAGGGAGAAAATATTTATCACATGTACAACCAAGGGTTGATAACTAGAATATATAGTAAAAAACTCCTGCCCTGGCCAGATAGCTCAAGCATTGTCCCAATATGCCAAGGGTGTAGGTTCCATCATCAGGGCACATACAGGAATCAATTAATCAATGTATGAATAAATGGAACAACAAATTTATGTTTCTCTTTTTCTCTCTCTGAATCAATAATGCCCCTCACACACACATACAAAAAACAAAAAACAACTTCAAATCATCAAGAAAGCAACCCAAAAGAAAAATGATTTGATTTCTGATCAGGAAACATGTAAGAAGCAACCAATGAATACATAAAGTGGAACAATAAATTGATATTTCTCTCTCTCCCCCTTCCTCTCTTTCTCCAAAATCAATAAAAAAAATAAACAAATGCTCAACATCATTAATTAGAAAAATTAAAACAAAATATTACTATATACCCACCAGAATACATAAAATTAAAGAGATTGACATTATCAAGCGTTGGCAAGCATGTGAAACAACTAAACACTCATACAGTGTTGTGCTGGTTTTAGTGTAAATTGGTACAGCTTTGGAAAACTGGCATAAATGTGAAAGTTGAAATAAACAAATGCTATGACTCAGGAATTTCACTATTCTACATTATTAACCAACTGAAAAGTATACACATGTGTACCAAGACATATACAGGAATGTTCTCTTGGCAGCCTTTCTCATACAAGCTAAAAATAGAAACAATCCAAATGTCCACCATGAATAGAATAAGGAATACCAACCATATAGCAACAATAATGTACTGCTGCACTTCCTGAAAGTGACCACAGGCAACCTCTGAAAATGGTTTGCTATTCACTTGACCCAGAAAACCACACAAAGTCATGCAAAAACGAGAGTTTCAAATCTTCGTGTTCACTTGAAGAACACTCGTGAAACTGCCCAGGCCATCAAGGGTATGCACATCTGAAAAGCCACCAACGTACCCAAAGGCTGTCACTTTACAGAAGCAATGTGTGCAGCTCTGTCATTACAATGGTGGGGTTGGTAGGCGTGCCCAGGCCAAACAGAGGTGCCCAGGCCAAACAGAGGGGCCCGGACACGGGGTTGGTGGCCCAAAAAGAATGCTGAGTTTTTCCTGCATGTGCTTAAAAGCGCAGAGAGTAACGCTGAACTTAAGGGTGTAGATGTGGATTCTCTGGGCCTTGAGCGCATGCAGGGGAACAAAGCTCCCAAGATGCAGCCTAGAACTTACAGAGCTCACGGGCGGGTGAACCCACACAGGAGCTCTCCCTGCCGCACTGAGACGGTCCTTTCTGGAAAAAAAGAAGCGGATTGTTCCTAAACCAGAAAACGTTGCACAGATGAAAAAGATATCCCAGAAGAAAGTGAAGAAACAAAAGGTTATGGCCATGGTTTTCAAAAATTCAGCATGAAAAAAGTACTAATAAAAGTAAAAGCAGAAAAAAAACCCTTACTGTTACGTGCAAAGGTATGTATCAGTCTACAGACAAAATGTTAAACAAAACCAGACATAAATATGTATAGCGTTACTTAGAAGAACATTTGAGATCTTGCTTCCCGGCATATATGTCATCAGTTTGGCTCAAACGCATGCAAATACCGCCCCACCCCCCACCCCACCCCCGCCACACACACACGTTATTATTTATATAAAAGTGAGAAACAAGCAAAATTAGTCAATAGTGGTTACCTTTGGAGAGAAGGGAGAGTATTAGACAACGGGGCAAAAGGAGGCTTCTGGGGTGCTGAGAACATCCTATTTTTTGACCAGGGTGGTAATTATACACGTATATTCATTTTGTAATAATTCATGGAGCTGTGCACACTTTTGATTTGTGTTATCTATATGTATATTACACTTCACTTCAGAGGTTTAAAAAAGAAAACCCCAGCTCACTACAGATCATCCCCTGGGCATCATATGAATGGTCTTCCAATCAGATAATGAAAATATGTTTGTGACAGCTGGAGTAAGCAAAGCATGGTGTAATGGAAAGCGGGCTGGCCAGAAATCCGGTCACTCTGACTCTAACATAAAACAGCTGTGGTTTTAAGCCATTACACTTCTCTGGATCTCGGATTCCTCGCCCACGCCCATAAAATGGGCGTTGGAAACGAAAAGGAAGGTCTCAAAAAGGCTCCTCCCAGCTCTACAGAGGAGCCAGCTTCTGTATTCGCCACATCCGGCTCCAAAGTTCGGTAGGGCCCGGCGCGGCCCTGCCTCCCCTGCGGCGGAGGGGGCCCATAAACCGAGTGAGGGAGCCCTGGCCCGGATCCCGGTCTGGCTAGTACCCAGCACAGTGCCACAGAGGGGACGAACCCGGCGGTGGAAAGGGACCCTGCCTGTGCCTGACACACTCACCTGGGCGTGCAGCGCTGCTCGCTCCGGCGGGCTGCGCGCTCCGACCTCCGTCCGCTAGCCCGGGACGCGCCCGACCCTGGACGGACTCCAGATGCCCTCGCTTGCGCCCCACTTCTCTACTCCCTTACTCCCACCTTCTGCACACAACCCAACCGAGTTTCAGCTCCCAACTATGCGCCTCGGGGGACGCCTCAGCTTCTCTCAGGCCTCTGTCTGGCTGTAACGCAAGCTTTGCCCGGATAGTTTCGTAAATCCCGCCAAACCCTCTCGCGTAGCGTCACGCTCACGTCTACGTAACGTCTCCCCGCCCTTCTCGGATCCGCCTTCTAGCCTGGCGGGCCAGACATAAGCTCAGGGGACGTGAGCTTGATATAAGGGATTGCCCTGTTCCTTTTACTTCTAAGGACTAATTCAAAGTTTAGGAGTTTCTGCCTTCCATTTACCATATCGAGAACTCCAACTATCAAGCCAGGAGTGTGGTTGGCCCGAGACTACATCTCCCAGTATGCACTGCCGGCGAACGCGGCGGATGTAGCTCCTCCACCTCTCGGAAATAGCCTGGCCCTTAGAGCTAGCTACTTTGGATAAATTACCTGAACGTGAGCTTTTGGCGATGGCAGTGGCTCTGAGACTCTTAGTGAATTTCCCAGAACCAGGCGCTTTCCAGGCCCTTGGAGGTGGTCGAGATGAGGAAGCTAGAGTAGAAGGATGAAACTGGAGAATCGAACTGGTGGAGGTAGAAAACAAATGGCTGGAATATTAGTCAAGCTGTGGTACTATGCTGGAGATTTGCAGGAGTCCAACGGAAGAAGGCATTGATGTTGAGACAGTAAACTTATGGTTTACTGGCAAGTTTGAGCTGTTATTCCGGTTCTTAAGGGTGAATAAGGTTTCCCTGGCAAAGAAGCCCTGGACAACAAGCAGATAAGAGCATTATGGATATATAATATAACAACATGGTCAAGGAATAGTATTGTCTGTTGTGGGAGGGAACGTATTGTAAGATTGTGATACTGGAAAGTTACGCATTAGTTCAGGCTCTGAAGAGGCCGAAGACCACGCATGTATGGAGCTTTCGTCTTCATTTTTTTTAAAGTTTAAGGTTTTTAAAATTTATTTTTTGAGAGAGGGGAGGGGAGGTAGAGACGGAAAGAAACATCAATGTGTGGTTGTCTCTCAAGGCCCACTACTGGGGAGCTGGCTGGCAACCCAGGCACGTGACTGGGAATCAAGTCCGCGACCCTTCGGTTAGCAGGCCGCACTGAATCCACTGAGCCACATCAGCCTGGGCTTGTCTTCATTCTTTACCTAGTGGGGAAATAAATCATTTTATGTGTTTAAGCAGATGAATTATATGGTTAGATCAATTTTTTTTCTCCAAACACTACTTTGTATTTGTGGAGTGCTTCAAAGTTTTATTTCTCACACCATTGTTTTGAGGCACTGAAGGATAGATTTCGGGAGAGACAGCAGAAACTGTGAAGGAATCTTTTGCACTATTTCAGGCAAGAGATGAAGGCTTGAGTTAGAGCCATGACAACAGATTCAGGAAGCCTTCTTGAAGTACAATCAACCTAACTTAGATAGTACCTGATTATAATAATGAGTTGCATGTCATACCAAAAGTACCCGTATTTACCTCCCATTCTTCACACATACTCCTCAGAGCATCTGCAAATCCCTAATAGCCCCTCTTGTTTGAGTGGTCACATGACTGTGACCTTTACTAAAAGTAAACTTCTGTGGCTTTGTGGATGTTAAATCAGAGAAACCCCATCTGCAGAAAGATTAGGAAATTGAGAGACTCAGTGGGAGAGAGCATGAGAAAGGAAAACAGTTTTGAATTCTGCTTTCTAGATCTCTTGTGGTTTCTCAGGGGCCCAACAACACATACTGTTCTTAAGGTCTATGGAATACTCCTACATTCCAATAAATCTTCCTTTATTCCCATGTAAGCCAATTTGAGTAGTTTTCTGTTCCTTTCCTACAAGACAACCTACTAATAACTTGGAAATAAGACAAAGTAGATTTCTAATACTTAAATTAGCAACTCATGAATACATTTATATAAATGTGTAATTGAAAAGTTTTGGATATACCCTTAATTATAACCTAAGTGATCTACCTGAAATCTCAAGGAGGCAACCTCTAATAAGGCCAAAACTCAGCAGAAACCTAATCTTTTGCCTGAATAAAAATAATATCAGTATAATCGACCTGGAACATAGAAAGGAAAATTAGGAAAGGGAAACCCAGTGTCCAAGTGATCCATTTGAGTAGTGCAAGGATGATTTGATAAGTAACTAGGAATAAACTTTTAGAAACCTTCAGGACCTACACAGAAAAATATATAAAACTATGTTCCCAAAGGAGAAGCCTCAATATTATAAAGTTGAAAATTCTCTAAAATCAGTGAATTCCCAATGGGATTTGTGGCGGTCACTGTTGGTTGCCTACCCAACAGTCACAGCTCTTCTTTATAGCTGAAAGAACCTAGTGTGTGGAAAGATGCTCAATACTTAACTTTTGGATGACTTGGCCTTCATCGCTATTCTTTTATGTATGGCTTGAACTTTTGGTGTAAATTTGACTTTACGATAATTTTAAAATTGTAACAAAAATATAAAATGCTTTGATATAAACTTAACAAGAAAAGTGCACATCCTATATGAAGGAAATTTTACAATATATTAAATATTATAAAACTACAATTAAAAGGTATGTGTACAAAAAAGTTAGGTCAGTGGAACACAATAATTATCCCAGTGTCTCTAGTTTCCTATTGCTGCTGTAACAAGTTACTATAGATTTAGTAGCTTAAAAGAACAAAAATATCTTATAGTTCTGGAGGTCAGAATTCCTAAATGGGTTTCATTAGGCTAAAGTCCAGGTTTTGACAGAATTGTGTTCTTTCTGGAGGTTCTAGTAGAGCATCTGTTTCCTTGCCTATTCTAGTTTCTAGAGGCATCTGTCTTCTTTGACTCAGAGCCCCTTCATTTTCAAAGCCAGCAACCACTGACCTCTGCTTCCATCAACACATCTTCTCTCTGACATCTGCTTTCCTTATAAGGATTCTTGTGATTACACTGGGCCCACCCAGCCTATCCAGGACAGTTTCCCCATGTCTGAGATTTCATCCAGGCTTTAGGGAAGCCTAATGAACCATTACTGCAACTGTTTTTGATGCTAAATTTAATCTCTTTCTGCCCTAGACTCTGCCAAATTCTTGGTCTTGATGTTCCCTCGTCCTTTGAAAATTTCCCAAAATGAAAAGTTTTTTATGGTGTTCTTATTTATTTAATCCTCACCTGAGAACATGCTTATTGATTTTAGAGAGAATGGAAGGAAAGGAGAGAGGGGAAGAAACATCAACGTGAGAGAGAAACATTGATCAGGTACCTCACATTGGCCACAACCTGCAACCTAGGCATATGCCCTTACAGGGAATCAAACCCGTGACCTGAGCCACACCTGAGCCACACCAGCTAGGGATATATTGTTCTTTTTTTTAAAAATCACACTTAAATTATTTTTAGTTTTTCAGTGGTTAATAACATTCACATGATCCAAAATTCAAAAAGTGCTCAGTACAAAGTTTTGCCTTTCCTTCACCCCCAGACACCCAGCTTCCTTTCTTGGAGACAACGAATGTGACCAGTTTATTGTCCATCCTTCCAAAGCTGCCCTGTACTAAAACATCAAAACATTGTATGCAAGTAGGTATGAGTGTTAAAATACTTTTTTACACAAATAATAGCACATTTCATTTTGCCTTTTTCACTCCACTACGTATCTTCATAGGTTCAGATCAGTACATACAGAACTTCCAACACATAATGTTTCCTTTTAATCAAATAGTATTCACTGAAGACATGTACCATACCTCTACTGATAGACATGTAAGTTGTCTATCACCTTTTAATACTGTAAGCAATGCCAACATTTTGCATGTTTATCTGTAGGATAGCTTCCTAGAAATGGAGCTGTTGAGTCAAAAACTAGTTGCATTTGTAATTTTATTTTTTCTTAATTTTTATTGAATTGAGGCAATAGGTACATGGGTGTTTAATTGCACTGTTCTTTCAATATTTCTGTAGGACACCAAACAAACCTCTTTTCACTTTCAATTTTTTATTTTGAAAAAATTCAGGCCTACAGATTAAAACCAGTGCAATTAAACACCCATGTACCCATTACCTAGATCCATCAATTGTTAACATTTTGCTGTATTTGCTTTCTCTTATTTTCTCTCTCTCACACACATGTACACAAACATATATGGTATAGTGTTAAAAGCCATTTATAATTAAGTTGCAGACATTTATATCCTAATAAGGACATTCTCCTATAGAACCATAATACTATTATCACACCCAAGGAATTTAACTAATACAAAAATATTATCAATGTGTAGTTTAAAGTCAAATTTCCATGTATCCCCAACATATCCTTAATAGGTTTTGTTTTTTAAATATAGAATTCAATCAAGGATTAAGCTGTTGGGTTTTTTTTCCAAGACTTTATTTATTTTTAGAGGGGGGGAAGGGAGGGAGAAGGAGAGAGACAGAAGCATCAATGTGCTAGGGAAACATCGATAAGATGACTCTTGCATGCACCCAACCAGGAACTGGCCCACAGCCCAGGCCTGTGACCTGACTGAATTGAACTGGCAACCCTTTGGTTTGTGGGACGATGCCCAACTTACTGAGCCATACCAGTCAGGACGATGTTTTTATTTTTGTTTATGAGAAAGGTATGGCTTCAGGAACCAATACTTATATTAAGTTCATTATTACTGTCTGAATTTGAAAAACACTGGTGTTTTTGGTGTGATATTGTTTGAAGTGTAATTATTTAATGAAAGGAGTTGAGAATATTGCTGTAAGGCATCCTTCAGAAAGATGGAAACTGTCTAGGCAGAAATACGGTATTTTTCTAACACCTCTGTATATTTCTATCTCCTTACTACATCACAAACACAAAATCAGTATTAACATATTTACATATATCTGTGGAAAGTCAATGACCTTTCCGTACAAAATTATACTTACTAAAAAAAACACTAACAGGCATTATATAATAAAAGGAGGCAAGACCATCAAGAAAAAAGTGGCAAACTAACAGTTGAGTGTTACTGATTTCTCTTAATACTTCTGGAATAGAGAAAAAGGAGGATGAGTACTTTGTAGACAGACATGTCGCTATTTCAGAAACATCTGCTAGCAAGAAGCTAGGAAACCCACGTTTCTGTCAGTGGCTACACCTCCTGAGGGCTTGTGCTAGAGCAGAGAGCACCGCTTTAGCTAGGAGAAACTGTTCCTGAGGGCTCTACTCCTCACACCTTTAGTAGGAAGTTGAGCAAGTTGATAGCATGCTATTTGAGGCTTTTCATTATTCCTGACTGTAGAGCTTTAAAAACCAACCTAAAACTAACTAGACAATCATCAGAAGGAATTTTACTAGGCTATTTTCTTGGACCTAAAGATGAAGATTAAACAACAATGGAGACTTAACATAATATTATTGAGTGTCCTGTGCTTTGTGGTTATAGCTGTGGTCCATGGGTCTACTGGTAGAAATCTCAGCCCTGAAGCAGATCTCGGTAAATTTGCTTGACTGCGTTCTTTAGGTAGTTGTCCTCCAGTGGCACTTTAAGTAGAAGGGCAGAAATTTCACTGTGGCTGGAAAGAACAAAAGATTAATTAATTTTTCTGGAAACTTGCACTTATCTCCATTTCAGTGGAATTCATGTTTTTAGGTATAGTCTCTAAGTCTCCTGGGAAGCACAAATAAGCATTGCTGGAAATAATTAGACTACTCAGTTTGAACTGAGATTCTAAACAAAGCCTAAGAACTAATTCTGAATGTAATTGTCAGGTATCTTGACCTAGCTGCTTTCTCTGACTATAAAATCTAAACTGTTGGACTGTTGGTGTTTGCTGATGGATTTGAACTGGGCACATTCTAAATTCTGCCATCTTACAATCTGTCAGCAGTGAGTCTAAAAAGTCACACAATATATTGCAGAAATTAAATATTTTTAGGCTTGGTTCCATAGGCTAATTGAGAAAAGCATTATGACTGCAGAATTTTGTAAATGATTATTCTATTTTTAAGGCCATAAAAGTTGTTCATATATGACCTGGGTTAAGCTTAGGCAGGACTTTTTTCTTTCTTGATTCCTATTTTAGGTAAGAGTGTTCAAAAAGTGGAGCAGGTATAAAAGGATAGGCCAGTGGTCTCCAAAATCCCCTGGAGATAGCAATGAAGGTCACTGACTTAAAAGGAACAAATTCTTCAAAATGGAAGTCAGAAGTAACATTTGACTCTCACTATGGTCTATCCATTTGCTGACCACTTTGAAGATTTTTCAAATGATCTAACAAAGATAAAAAAGTAGTTGGAAGCTCTATCCTGCTGGTCCTTCACTCACCTGATATTTCCAAGGTGATTTTTAATGGAGAAAGGTAACAGAACAGATGGATAATGGGCCGAGACAGACAAAGTTATCTCAAACTTCGCAAATGCTGCGGAGCTGGAGAATAAAAGCCTCAATCTGTAAAAGACAAAATCCTCAACTGAAAATACAAAACAAAACCAGAATGAAGCACAAATATATTTTCCTTTAACAATGGTATGTGAAACTTTGGTGTACATTATTTCTTGTCCTTATCAGATATATAGAAGGTAAAACATCCGGGACAAAGTATTATTATGATTAAAGAAACTCACTAACAAGATATTTTTTAAAGTTTTCTACTATTTACTCTTATGATTGAACTGTGTCCCCACCTCCAAAAATTTGTATGTTGACCTACAAATTCCAGTACTAACTCCAGTACATCTCAGCATGTGCCCTGATTTGGAAATAGGGTCACTGCAGTTAAGATGAGGTCCTACTGAAGCATCATGGGTCCCTAATCCAAAATGACTGGTGTCCTTATAAAAAGGGGATATTTGGACACAGACCTACACACAGAAAGAACATCATGTGGAGATGAAGGCAGATGGTGGGGTTATATATTTACAAGCCAAGGAATGTCAAATATTGCCAGCAAATCACCAGAAATTAGGAGGGAGGCATAAAACAGATTCTCCTTCGCAACCCTCAGAAGGAACCAACCCTGCTGACACCTTGCTCTCAGACTTCCAGCCTCCAGCACTGTGAGATAATACATTTCTGTTGTTTAAGCCACCCAGTTCGTAGTACGCTTTGTCACAGCAGCCCTAGGGAACTAACACACTTACTCAGTATCATTCACATCTATGTCCATTAGGTTATAATTTGGTCCCCATTTCTTTAAAAACTCAATCTCCTCTCCAAGGAGTCTGCAATGGCTTACTACCATTGAGATTTCTTGAAGCATCTGGGGAAAATGAAAGAAGCAAAAGAAATTATAAAAACATTTCAGTGTTTAGTGGCTCTTTTATAATGAACTCACCAAAGTTAACTGATTTAACACATTTAAGATCCATTATTATACATATAGAATTTAGTTCTGCTTTTTGGGGCAGATAACATAATTTGCCTTTATATACTTTCATCAAAATTTACCTTGGATACCTGGTGCTGTGTTGTACATTTCTTCTTCCAGGATTCCTGTTCCTCAATGTACTGAAAAATAAGCTTATGAACTAAAAGGGAGGAAGGAGGAGCTTTATCCTCTGAGAAAGGAAAAAAAATCAAAAGCAGAGTATTAATTATTCAAATGTTTTATATAAATATAGAAGCTAGAAATATTATACAAACTAGAAATACATTTCTTCAAGCTACAAGGTGTCTAAGTATCCTCTCCATTTTATTTTCAAACATATAAATCAGAATATATGGTGAACATTAGACATTCTTATAAAAACTCAAGCCTTTATCACATACAAAATAAAACTTGGTCAAGAGTATAGGGTTATGTAACCTAAACCTGAGTTCAAATTCAGTCTTTCCTTACTATCTGAGTGGTCCTAAGTACAACACTTAATTCTTTTGAGCTGAAGGTCCCCAATTTGTGAAATGGGGAATAGTACCTCATAGTGTTGATTTAAGTAATACACATGCCTGATAAGGAATAAGACTCACACTGATAATATTTAGATTATACAAACAGCTATTATTAATCATCACTCAAGATCTAGTAATAATAATTTTAAAATTACTTCTTTTAAAACCTACCTAATATTTGGAACATTACCCTAGCAGTTTTGTGTGTACCACACATTTCTAAGGATAAATTATTATTATTATTATTATTATTATTATTATTATTATTTACTTTAAAATGTGAAAGAGTTCTCAGGGAACAATTTACACTTGTAAATTTCCAACATATTTTCTAGGGGCTCAAATGTTTTGAACTTACCATCTAATAGAGATTGAAAATTCAGGTCAACGATCCTCCTATAAGCATTGTTCAGGAAAGGGAGACCATCTAGAAAGAATCAGAATAAGGATAGTATTTCCTTTTATTATCTGATTTTAAGCCACATACAACTCAAGTACTTTAGAGCCCTACTCTTTCTAGGTAGCAGGACTTTTTACAGGGAGTTGAAGGTTTATCCCTGAATCATATTCATTCTTCTTACACTGTGAAGGCTCCCCAAGACTGCTGAACTGTACTGATTGACAGGCCTTTGAAAGAAATTTAAGGAGTAATACTTATAGTGTATTTGTTAAGGCCTCCTCCTTTGACCCTTAACTGATGTGCAAACATAATATTATTTTCAGGACCCATATGAAGAGACTATGACCTCCTACACCTGTTATCTTTGTACAAATACAGTAATAATAATTTATGCTTTTAGCATTACAGCAATGAGTTTTAGGTGGCCAGAATAGCTGCGGCTCCTCCACACTCTAGAGTTATCTCTTATCTCTCCAACTGATTTTTACTTTGGATACAATCGTGACACAAATAGACATGATTAATCTATACTCTGAAGAGGCATACAGCTCAGGGGAACACACAGATAATTGCAGTAATAAACACACCAAGAACTATAAACTGTGATAAACACTATTAAGGCAAACTGCAGGAAGCAATGAGAACATATAACAGAAGGGCAAGTAGCAGAGAGAATAGGTATAATGAGAGTCTGGTAAAATTTCCCTGAGAAAGTGATAATTAGTCTGGGCTTGTAAGGCTTACTAGTAAAAATTTATTTAGTGAAGAGGGGGTGCTCAACATTTGTGTTTCCTCCAAATTTATAGGTCCAAATCCTAATGTCCAGTGTGATGATACAAGGAAGTGGGACCTTTAAGAGGTGCTTAGATCATGAAGGTAAAGACCTCTTATAAAAGAGATCCCAGAGAGCTACACTTGGCCTTTGTCATGTGAAGATACAATCAGAAGCATGCAGCCTGGAAACGGGCCCTCACCTGACCTTGATGGCTTTCTGATCTCAGACTTCCAGCTTCCAGAACTGTGACAAATTTCTGTTGTTTATAAGCCACCCAATTTATGTTACTTTTGTTACAGCAGCCCTAATGGACTAAGAGAAAGCTCCCAGGTATAAGAAACATCAGTATGTAGGTCCTGAGGTAGAATGGAATATGATTGAAGATGAAAGTCCTTAATTTTTTTTAACATTTTACTTACTTATTTTTAGAGAGAGAGGAAGGGAGGGAGAAAGACAGGGAGAGAAACATCGATGTGAGAGAGAAAAATCAATCAGCTGCCCTGACTGGAAACCGAACCTGCAACCTAGGTATGTGTCTCGACTGGGAATCAAACCAGCAACCTTTTGCTTTATGGGACAATGCCCAGCCCAGTCACACTGGCCAGGGCAAGGCCATAATCTTTTAAGAAAATAAAAGAAATTCATTGTGCCTGACATGCAGAGAACAGTGGAAGATGAGGCAGGAAAAGGAGAAAAAAAGAGCTTTACAGGCTATGTTAAATATTTTAATCGTCAGTCTAAAATAAATAAGTGCATGATTGGATTTCCAACCATCATTACAGCTACAGAAGGGAGAATGAACTGGAGAGGAAAAGGAGAAGATCCAGAAAGAGCGGCTGGACTGTTACTATAGTCACCTAGGTCAGAGATGACTATGGACAGAAGAA
The DNA here is from genome assembly GCA_004024845.1 of Tonatia bakeri. Classification (NCBI taxonomy): domain Eukaryota; kingdom Metazoa; phylum Chordata; class Mammalia; order Chiroptera; family Phyllostomidae; genus Tonatia; species Tonatia bakeri. Next base: position 3,543 of record PVIA01006090.1, on the reverse strand, counting down.
GGGAAGAAAAGTGGTGAATATTAAATTAAAATCAGTAAGTCTTATTAATGATTTAAATATGCTTAGTGAAGGAGAAAGAGGTATTGAGTGATTTCTAAGTTTTAATTTTGGACCTGGATGAAAGTTAATGGTACTCATTAAAAAAAAAAGACATTTTTTAAAAAGATTTTACTTATTTTTAGAGAGAGGAGAAGGAGAAACATCAATGTGTGGTTGCCTCTCATGTGCTCTCTACCCGGGACCTGGCCTGCAACCCAGGCATGTGCCCTGATTGGGAATCAAACCAGTGACCCTTTGGTTCATGGACTGGCCCTCAATTCACTGAGCCATACCAGCCAGGGCAATAAAAGGAACTTTGAAAGAGAATCATGTTTGGAGGCTGAAAGAGTGTAAAGACCCTAAATTCCAATTTGGTCATGTTTACTCATAATTGGCTATGATGAAGTTAACTGTTTCAAGAGAAAAAACCTAAAGATATTGACAGGCAACTCCAACAAAACAGCTAGTACTCTCTTCAGTCACCATATAGTGATATCTACCTACTTTGATAAGCCCACCAATAGACACAGGACTTCCAATTAATTTTTAGGTCAACTGAAGTACAAAAGTACAATCAAGAGTCACCAGCCATCAGCCCTGGCTGGTGTGGCTCAGTGGATTGAGTGCCAGTCCATAAACCAAAGGGTCACGGTTCGATTCCCAGTCAGGGCACATGCCTGGGTTGCAGGCCAGTTCCCAGCAGGCGATGAATGAGAGGCAACCATTCATTGATACTTCTCTCCCTCTCTCCTTCCCTTCTCCTCTAAATATTAAAAAAAAAAAGAGTCACCAGCCATTAGAGTAAATTCTGCATGACAAAAGACACACAAAAAAGGAACTCAGAGTAAACAGATGTGAATAGGATGTTGATCCAATAATTGAAAATGCAAAATTTCTACTGTCTAATATAATCAACAAACAGCCACTGTCATTAGCAGAATTTTTATTTTACTCTTATATAATAAAATAAAAACATAATTTTATTCTTACTAATTAAGGTGTCAGCCTCTTCTAAGATTTTTAAGCAGTGCTTTCATTATGTCAATAGTTACTACTGCATTAAAATAAAAATGAGTTGAGTCATATACTTTTCTGCAGAGGAATTATCTTACTTTTGCTACTCACCTACTGGCTCTCCGAAAGTGATGACAAGTTCTATTGTCTCATAAAGAAAGGTGAATACGGCTCGATCATCACTCCACTCAATGACATCCCACTCAGACAAGCTGGACAGGTAAACAAGACAAAAAATATGTTTTTGAGATAAAAGAAGAAAATTTACTTCAGATAACACCCAGATAGTACCAGCAACTGCTACTAGAGCTTTTGTACTGGATTGGGAGAACAACTCTAGTTCAAATACTGTGAATGTACAAACATGCTTTTGACAGAAATAAGAAGTCACTCAATCCTGAGTTGTATATCAGAGAAAAACCGAGTCCAAGCAATACAAAGTGTTAAATATTTTAAAATTATAATTACATAGCTCTCTCACCTTGTATACTTTCAACTTGAGTACACTGTTGACTCTTTCTGTTGGCTAAAACAGTGACTACAAATACATGTCAACTGTTCTAGTAGGCTTAGATAACCACAAAGGCACAGGATAAAACACAAACTAATGACACCAGCTTTTTCTTACCTTAACTGATCAAGTAGCTCTTCAGTTGTATTTATTTGTTTTTGTGCAAAGTCTATTTGAGCAAGGGTTTGCTCTTTCTGTACCTCTAGTTCTAAAAGATTTCTGCAAAAAAAAATTAACAGAAAGGTAAGTCCATTGTTAGAAAATTCAGACTCTATTAAAATAAAAGGTTTATGACAAAGTCACATTCTAGATGCCTCCGCAATGAGGTGAATGTCATCCATTTTTACATTCTCAGGTGGGCTTTTTGGGGGATGAGCATTAATCTGGAGCATGGGTCTAATTAAGAAAGGCCTAAATCAATGGCTCTCAAGTTAGAATTTATAAACATAATCTTGAGGGTTCTCATGTTCTTTAAGATTATTATTTATTTTTTTAAAGATTTTATTTTTAGAGAGGGGAAGGGAGGAAGAAAGAGAGGGAGAGAAACATCAATGTACAGTCGCCTCCCATGTGCCCCCTACTGGGGACCTGGCTTGCAACCTGGGCATGTGCCCTGACTGGGAATTGAACTGGCAACCCTTTGGTTTGCAGGCCAGTACTCAATCCACTGAGCCACACCAGCCAGGGTTCTTTAAGATTATTAAAATTTATATTTTCATTGTGATGATAAAAATATAACCATAATGCAGATTATGAGACTGCCCACCTTAAAACTGAGACATGTCATAATTTCAGTGCTTTCATTTGGTTTTGTTTAGTTTATTTGATCTAAATAGAACTGATGCTTTATTAGTTATTTTGCTAGTATCAGTTTAATTTCAGCCAAACATCACCTGTCAAATTAATGTTGTCAACAGGAATTTTACTAGTTTTATCATTATTTATATTTATATTTGATCTTTTCTAGTCATATAGTTAAATAAAATTCATGAGTATAAGACATATACATCTCATATTAAACTTAATGATACTTACTGAAGTACACTATAAAAATAGGTTAATGCTAGGTTTATTTTCCTTAAAAGGATCCTGATATTATTCAAGCTTGAGAAATATTGCCTTGAATTAATGCCCAATAAACAAGGGTGCTTAGAAAACACTGTCAGCCCCGGGGTCAAGGTAAAAACTCTGAATCAATAATCATGTCCCCAGTCTTGTCAGTTTCTGGAGACAAGAAGTCATGTAACCTTGTGAAGTTTAGCGTATTTTCTAACACTCAGACTGAGGGCTGACCTTTGAAGCTCTTCTTCTTCGGTTTTCAACTGCTCCAGTTCTTTGAAAAGAAAAATAAAAACACATCTATCAAAATGGACCCGTTGAAATGTTGCTACAAAAATCATCTATTTATTGAACATTCTATCTCATCTCACCTAAATAAATAAACTCAGAACATAAGAGTTTTTCTCCCCATTTATCTCCTTAATTAATTCAGTTACCTTTCTCTGCAGCTCTCATTTCAGAATCCCATTCTTCCACAAAATTGTCTTTCTCTTCATTCTCGAAATTCTTAGTTTCTAAAGTAGACAATGTGCATTAGAATAACCAGTCAAAAATAATTTAAAAACTGGACTTGAGAAGAATAGATGCTCCTAAAATGAATTGTTAAGAATATTTGATGTGACATAAAAACAGACAGACAGATCAATGGCACAGAATATAGAGCCCAGAAATAAATCCATGCTTTTACAGTCAATTAATATTTGACAGAGGAGGCAAAAACATACAATGGGCTAAAGGTAGTTTATTAAATAAATTGCGTTAGGAAAATTGGACAGATACATGCAGAAAAATAAAACCAGACTACTTTCTTACACCACAAACAAGAATAAATTCAATATGGATTAAAGACTTAAATGTTGGAGTTGAAACCATAAAAATCCTAGAAGAGAACATAGGCAGTAAAATCTCAGACACTGCTC
>PVIA01006089.1:0-103272 GCA_004024845.1 Tonatia bakeri | reverse complement strand
TCCTTCTCTCTCTCTCTCTCTTTCTCTCTCTCTCTTTCTCTCTCTCTCTCCCCCCCTCTGTCTCTCTGTCTGTCTGTCTCTCTCTCTCATTCTTTCTCTTAATCCCTTCACCTTTTTTACCCAGTCTACCAACTCCCTCCCCTCTGACAGCTATCAGGCTATTCTCTATATTTATGAGTCTGTTTCTATTTTGTTTGTTAAGTCTTTTATTAGATTAAACAGGCCAGCAAAAGAAAGACAAGTACCATATGATTTCACTCATATGTGGAATCCTATATTCAATATTTTTTGTATCTTGCATCTTCTTTCATATCTTGTATCTTGTACTATTTTTCATAGTATGTAGTTTGATGCTTTCTGCACAGGCCTTGCACATATAAGTTTGGTGGGTTTTTTTTTTTTTGCCATATTGCTGTATGGCCTTGACTGAATCATTTCATCTTCCTAGCTCTCACTACATGTCTTCAAAATTCAAGGCCAAAAAGTAGTTAAAATGTGTTTTGGGACTCTTATGTCTTCTTTAAAGTTGCCTTAGGACAAGGATGAGGCTAGTTCCACTGTAATCAGGGCTGATTATAATCTTTTAAAGAAAGCAGCCATAATATCTTATTTTTATGCTTTCCTGGCAAATTATTCAGCCGAATTGCCTCTTAAATGGATCAACTTAGCAGGCAGTTTGAACATCCACATTTTATGGAAATGAGTGATTTCCTTAAACTGTAGACATTTTCCTGCTAGGCTGAATTGTTAATTTAAGGCTTTTTAGAAGTTCTAACTCATGTTATTTCCCTTCCTTCAGTGATTGATTGGCATTGGTTGAAAATAAAATTAGAAGGTATCCCCCAACTGTGAAATGACTCCTAAAAACGGTTCAAAGTATTCTTTTTCAAACAGTTCTTTGATTAGGAAAGTGGTTTATTTCCTTAAAATGTCTTGGATGAACTGTCCAGCCCACTTAGAGTGATCTAATGTTAATTTAGAAGGGAACTTAGTTTCACATTTTACAGGCATCTTTTCATAGATGTGAAATGTGAGGCCCTAAAGTATTTTTTTCTGACTGGGGCAGGGCAGCAAACCAATTCTACAGTATGTTAAGCCCTTTATTAATAGCCTTTTTATATTTGCATAATATTTTAAAGCTTATAAAGCACTTCATTACATAATACTTAATTTCATAAGCACACCCAGCTAGTGAGGAAGAAAAGAAAGTTATAAATATCTTTTTTGTTGAAAAGATAATAATTAGCAAAGTCAAGAAGAGAATTAAGACTTTATACATCAGACCAGTGTTATTTCTACTCATGGACTCACCTGTCTTAAATTTTTAACAGTGGTCATAAAAATGATAAACTATTTGATGCTATGGTTATTTTTAACTATTTCTCAATGACATTGCTCCTCCTCTTTCTAATAAAATTATGATGAACAGCAAGATGAAAATATTATGTTATAGGGGAAGAGTCCAGTCCTGAAATAGTACAACAAAAGCTTAAATATATTTATATGCTTCTTCCCATTTTTTTAGCTGAATGGTAGGTAATAAGAAAGACTGGGGCAACTATAGAAGTCAACAGTCCTGCATATGTCACCAGTTTCTGGATAATGTAAGGGGGAGATGTTGAGCTCTGCTTTGTAATCTAACTGAAAATTATGCTGAGCTATCAAATCATTAGGTTCATGGGAGATAGGTCTTGTGGATGCAGTCATCTCTCTAGCTTGTTGAGAATCTTTTGAAACAGCATAGACATGGCTTGCTCTAACTTCTTTCTAACATTTTGCCAGAAGGTGATCAGAAACAAAGTTATCAAATAATAAGTAACACATGAGCTATTAAGTCAATCAATAGAAAATGTAAGGGAAAACTAAGTTTTAATTGGGCGTAGATATCTGCATTGAGCCATGCCATGTCCATACTAGAGATTTAGCAGGTGCCCTAGAAAGGGAAGATGGAAGGAAAATTGACTGGGAACAGAGTTCTTACAAGCCAGGTTGGAAGTATGTTCAGCTCAGTCTGTATCCTAACTGGTGTTCTCTAGAGTCCAGTCTGGTGTGTATAGAGGGAGTCACATGGTACTGGTACTAAGAGTTATAGAAGCGAATAGTACTGGAAGTCAGGGAAGGTCCAAAGGGAGAGTTTCCAGCTGGTCTCTCTCTGTTGAGTGGTTAGAGAGATAGGGATGGGGTCCAGGCCTGGAAGTGGTAAGAATGGTATGAACGGACAGTGTGGTAGGATCCAGATACATGAGCAAAGTAAGGGGGTGGCCTCAAAATTTATAGCAGCAAGATCAATTTCAGAGGCAAAATGGTGCCTGGGAGACTTCAAACTCCATACAGTATCATTTGCTTTGTCTGTGACCTTGGTCTTCCTTTTTCTTATCTCTAAACTGAGTGTATTATCCTATTATACTTTTGTGAGGAGGTTGTGCATGAAAAACACTGGATATAGAGCAGATTCTAAATGAAAAGTAGCTGCTCTTGAGTTATGGATGTTATCACTTTTATTCTATTATTATTATCATCATCATCATCATCATCATCATCTCCTTCTCATCTTTATTAGTAAGTTCCCCACTCCCATTTTTCAGTCACAGAGGCTCTACCTTCTGTCCTCCTTGGACTAAGAAAATTATCACAGATTGGTCTCCAACTGGTCTTACCATAGGAAAGCCCCGGTCACTGACTAGCTTGAGTCTCTCAGCTGTCAAAATGGCATCAAAATACCTCAGAGGCTTTGTCTTTGATGGAGATGATAAGGTGCTAGTGGAGGATTGGGTTCCCCAATGGTAGGCTCAGAGGAATAAATACAAAGGCAAGACAACCAACAAGACTCTGGGCTGGGAAGGAAAAAGACGGTCATAAGACCTCTTTACCCCAGAGGTGGGAAAGGCCATGTTTGTCTTTTCAACACATCATGGAACCATGAGCTCACCCAAACAACAGGAAGTGTAACACAAATGGGTGGGTGCATATTAGATAGGCTTGGAGAATTTCAAGGCTGTTTTCACCCAAAAGGCTGGAAGAAAACACTCTTCTTATTAGATATGTGAACCAAGAATAAATTTTGAGTGTGGAGTCTGTTCTCAGTTCTTCTATAAAAAAAATGTGGGAGGGTGGCTATAGATTCCCAAACAATAAAACATTGTGTGCCTTACTTTTTTGGTTTTCCTTGCCATTGTAGTTTTGTATTTGATTTTGTGATTAATGTCTCTCTACCCAATTAGCTGTCAGCTCTGTAAGAACGAGGGATTGTGGTGCCTTTTCTCATCACTCTGTCTCCCACTTTCCTTTGTTCCCTCTTATTTGCTATGTGATACTGGTCCCAGCATTGGCTTGGTCTGAGGTTCTGCTTTCCTTGAGATAAAAATGGAGACATGATGTGAAAATTAAATGAGATCATGTTTGTGGTGTGTCCTGGAACTCAGAAAGCACTACTGAATATTCCTCTGCCCCCTCTTTCCACTCTTCTTCATTCTAAATAAAGTTCCTTTAAGTTGATGTATGTTATAGAGTATATAAAAGGCTCCCAAACATTATGACATCGAAGTCTCATAACGGTTCTGTAAGGTATGCAGAGAAATTGGTATTGTCACCATTTTATGGTTTAGGAAATAGAGATCCGATAGGTTTATGTGCAGTCAACTCAAGGGCCAGATTTCTGTGCCATGAATCTTCACGGTTTAGTGTGCTTCCTGATAAAATAGCGCACCGCTTAACCGCATGCAGAAACCAAGTTCTGTTCACTTTGTTGTTGAGAAAATAGCAATTTAGTTCCCTCTGAGCCTGAGCTTTCTCATGAACAGTGAACATTGAAATACTGCATGAGATATTACTGGTGAAAATTAAATGATATAATATATGCAGCTTCACTGGGTTTTCAAGTAGTTCAGTGCTCATAAAAAGTTCACTTCTTTCCTCTAATTGCTCGCTCACCAAATTAAAAGATCACAGTGTTTACTTGGAAATAAGTCTGTACACAAACATTTATTTTCAGAGGGAGATTAATTGAGGGCGCTAGTCAGAATAGAAAGCTTTGAGCTAAGATCCTGCCTCTGGCACTCAGCAACTTTGGAATCTGGCAAGAACTTAACATTAGACTCAGTGTTTTGTTGTTGTTGTTTTGTACTAAACACATATTAAAATATCTAGGTAGCACCTGGCACAAACAAGAATTTTATAAATGCTGGTTATTGCCACTCTCACTACCGTCACTGTAGTTACGACTGCTGCTGCTGCTGTCTCGCCATCCCTGTTGGAATCATTACTATACTTTTCAAGAGACAGAAGGAGCATTTGTTCATTTTTTTAAATTATCAGGACATTAACCATTTTGTTAGTTTCCTAGGGCTATTCCCCAGAGCTCCAAAACTAGGTATTGTACAACAATGGAAATGTGTCATCTCGCAGCTCTGGTGGCTAGAAGTCAGCAATCAGTGTTGTCTGCTCTTTGCAATGGTTCAGAGGGAGATTCTCCTTGTGTCTCCTATCCCCTGGTGTTGCCGGCCATCCCTGGTAGATGTACAACTGCAGTTCTCACTTCTGTTGGCAAATGGACTTCTTTGGCTCTGGATCTTCACATTGTCTTTCCTCTGTGCATGTCCATTTCTGTGTCCAAATTTACCTATGAGGACAGCAGTCATACTGGGTTAGGACCCACCCAAATGACCTCATCGTAACTAATCACATCGGCAGGGACCCTGTTTCTAACCAGGGTCACATTCTGAGGTCCTGAGGGTTAGGACTTCAACATAGCCAGGTACAATTCAACCCATGACAAGCATCTTAAAAAAAAAAAAAAAAACTATTGGTCTATATTCAATGATTTTGTAACTGTTTAGCCCCTTGGGTGATTTGAATTTTGTCAGCTAAAATGTAAGCCTTTTCCTGTGATATTGATTTCTGTACTTATGAAAATCAAACCAGGTCTCTGGGGAGCTAATGGAAATCGCAGGACAGAGCCTTCAGCCTGCCACAGATACCTGCAATAGATTTCTGCACAATTGGGAACCACTGGGAGCATACTTCAGATCTTCATTCATTCTGGAGAAACGTTTGGTCCCCTCTGAACTCCAGCAGATGCAAAAATTGGAATCAGGGAGTCAAAGAGTTGAAAGCTAACTTTACACAGGATGCCATCATGGGAGGTACATGTGATTACGAGAGTTTGGGAAGAGCATGGGCACCTAAAACCATTGAACTCAGCTCCTGGTCCCGTGTCCTCCTATTGCAGACACTCTAGCTCCATTAGATGAGTAATGGGTCAGACAACTGTGCATGTCAAGTAGGGTTAATGCTATAAATAGGAAAATAGGAGACTACACTCCACTCCAGGGCAAAGTGAGGCTATTGATTCCTCTGTTCCCCTCATCCCATGCCCTCCTGTCACAGGGAGAGGAAGGTGATTGATCAGGGAGAGCGAGGTGATTCTACATTCAGATAAATTGAAGAAAAATTAATAATACTTTGTCTTGTATCTATCCTAGTTATAGGCATAAAGCTTAAAATTAATCAATTACCATCCCCCCTTACATTTTTGTGGCACTCACAGAATTCTGATGAGGCGGGCCACTCCAGGAGGCAGGATGACAGGCCCCTCAGATCCCTGTATCCTAACCCCTGCACGCTGGGGACATGCTGCCTTTCCTGGTAAAGAGACTGCGTAGATAAGATTAAGGATCTTGACATGGGGAGATTCTTCTGGATTATCAGAGTGGGCCCAATGTCATTACTATGTTACATTAAGAAGGAGGCCAGCTGGTCAAAGTCAGAAGAAAAGACATGACAAAGAAATCGAAGTGACAAAGAAAATGGAATGACACTCTCTGAAGATTGCAGAAGGGGCCAGGAGGCCAGGAAAGTAGGGGCCTCTGGAAGTTTGATGAGACTGAGAAACAGATTCTTCTCTAGAGACTCCAGAAGAAACGCAGCTCTACCGATGCCTTGATTTTAGCCTTCTGGCCTCTAGAACTGTGGGAGAGTATAACTGTGTTGTTTTAAGCCACTGAATTTGTGGTAATATGCTGCAGCAGCTATAGGAAAGTAATACAGAATCACTTTGGGTGGATAACACATTTTAAAGAAGGGTAAATGAAGGAGCATGGGACTTAAGTGACTCCATTTCACATACTTATTAACTAGCAAAGTAGCTTCATTTAATCTTGCTTTTATTTATTTATTTATTTATTTATTTATTTATTTATTTATTTATTTATTTATTTTTGGTTAATCCATCCACACATACTTTTTGAGAACCAAAGTATTTCCTAGCACTGCTCATTGGGTTTCTTACTTGAAGTCCAACAAGGGCCTCTGAGACATACACTTGATCTGGAAAGTCATTTGAGTCATCGTTGATGTGGACAGAGAGGGAAGAATAGGACTCTCAGCTGGGAGACCCCTTTGACAAAGGAAGACTCAGGAGGTGGGGGGCAGGACTCAGTGCAGAGCATGCAGGGCTATGAGCTTAGGCCTGGTCCAGGCTTCCTGGGAGAAAGGAAGGCAGTTTGAGACTTTTGCTTGGCCTCCCTGGGTAGGGACCCTGGGAGATCAGGACCTACACCCAGTCCAGGAATCAAGGCAGTGCATTTAGCCCTTTTCTTATGCTGTGTCCTTCAGTTCTCTGCGTGTGATAGGAGTGTGGGAAATGGAGGGGCACAGAAACATGGCTCAAGGAGAAAATGGTTTGCCCTTGGGAACACTTAAAAGTGGAGACTCCTGGAGATCTCAGATCCTTACTTTCCCCCTCATACCCCACCTCTAACAGTTTCCAAACAAATAGCACTTGGCACATATAATTCTGAGGTTATAATGTTTCCAGTTGAATTTTGGGCTTTTCCTCTGAGTCGCTGTGTCCCCAGACAAATGAGTTGAACTTTCCTAATCATTTAGCCATTGTGAAGCACAGGTGTGAAAGCAGCTGGAAACTGGGAGCTATTTTACCTGGTAGGAGTTAATTGTGCTAACCTTCCTGGGGTATTGTGTGCATTGTTTTTTTCTGTTTTAATCTTAAAATAACTCTGTTTATGAAAAGTGAGAATTATATATCTTTTACTTATACTTTCCTTGAAATATCATTATCCTTAGTAAATTCCTTTGTAAAACCAAAATAATATTTGCCATCACTTTATTATTACTAATAGTACTGCTAATCACTATAGTTAATATTTATTAGGTACTTAGTTGCCAAATTGGTGTGTAAGATATATATATATATATATTATTATTATTATTATTATTATATCTTATAACAATTAAGCAGGGTAGGATGTATTGAAATTCCCATTTCATTGACAAGGAAACTGATCAGTGAAGGTACCCTGCATAACAAAGTCAGCCTGTGGTGGCAGATGGTTGTAATCAAGGTCTCCTGACTCTCAAATTGTGCAATTTATCCACTAAATCAGGGTGTTATTTGAAGGTGACATCTTCATTTTCTATAATTTTGTAAGTCCAAGATGAAATATAATCCAAAGCCTACAAGTGATACTTAAGAATGTTTATTGAATTAAATTTTCACTGTGAGCTCAGGCGCTGAATTTGTATTAAGCTATCTTGTACAGTAGAAGTCTGAGACACTGAATCACCAAGAAACACATTAAAAAGTAAATCCTATCACACTCTAAAATTATTATTAAGGAAAAATATGTTGAGTGCATCATTTTGGAGGTTGTCCTATCACATACTTGCCGGAAAACAAATTCCAAAGTGTTGGGAGACCAATGAATCGCCTCGTTCCCTCATGTTAATAAGGCGGCCAGGTGGCTCGCTCAGGCTCGGTGGTCTCCAGGGCAGGGCAGGGAACACTGGGGTCTAGACTCTCCACCTCCAAGTTATCTTTTCCCCAGAGATACTTCAATCACATGAAGCAAGTGGTGAATACCCAAGTAGGTGAAGAAGGCCATTTCTGCATCAGAGGGAGAATGGGTCCTGCCTCTGGCACCCCTCTGTTCTCTTCCCTCTAACATCATCACACAGCATCTAATACAGACCTGTCCACCTCCATCCAAATCTGTCATGACAGATAGCACAAACGACTTTGGCCGATTGTCACAAGCAGTGACTTTATTAACTAATTAGTTGATTGATGAACGAAGTTTCTGGCTCTGAGAGCTTGTTGACCAATAGAAAAGGGCCAGAAGCTACTGTAGAAACAAATCACTGATGTGATAGACAAAGAAAGTGTGATGTTTCCTTAGGTAAGAATGAAAAGGTATCTTAAATTTTTTATAGAAATAACATCCTTTGAACTGTCTCAAAAACCCTATTGGGGTCTTTTCTTGACCTGCTGAGAATGCTATTTTTAGTAGGAAGGATTAGTAACGAACAGCCCTGTGTGCAAAGGCTGCCTTTTACTTACTGGACTGAAAAAAAAAATTGTGTATCAATAGATAGACTGGCTGCACATTATACATACTGGGAGAATTTGTAAACACAGATTCTTATGAGCCACTCTGAATTTTCTTAATCAGTATTCAGGTGGCTTTGACAATTCCTCCTAGACAATGCCAAGGTGGAACCAGGTAGGTAATTGCTAAACTGGTGCCTTTTTTTTAAATTATGAAAAGCATTGAGAAATTCAACCTTCTTAAGCACTTTAAACTGATCATTTATCACCACTTGTTCCAAGAGTGTACTAAACACCTACCTGACCAGGTCAACTGCTCAGGGTTGCCATGGCCCGGTGAGGGAATCTTCTGCTTATAGGTGATGATGCCCAGCCCCATGTGCAGATTTTCTTTCAAAAAACAGGCCACGGAATGGAGCCAAAGTGTTTTATTTATTTACTTATTTATTCATTTAAGCAACCTGCCTTGTTTAAATGTGTATGTGGGGTGAATCCCAGTAATTGTAGTATTACATTCTTGAGCAGACTTATACAGAGGAAAAAGCAACAACAAACTTTAGCCTCTCTGTTCTTTTAATCCTTTCAAAAATTCAGTGACATAGGCAGGGCTTGGATGTAAAAGCTGAGTTTGAGTTGATATAAAAGCTGAAGCTCCGAAAGATTATAACACTCACCCAAGACGACACAGGCTGGAAGTGGTTCCCAGTAGGAACCAAACTCAGGCCTTACGACTCATTGTTTCTTTCCATCCCTGACTGTCCCTAATTTGGCAATAATGGTGAAACATGTGCATGCATATACGAACCCACGCACTAACATATAGGCACATGTGTGCACACACTGGAAGGTGGATACCTGTAATCTGAATCAAGCAGGAGAACTTTAGAGTGATTTGTCCTGTAGACAGACTAGTAGAGCATGGCTGATATCTCTCTTATGTATACATTTTTCTTGTAATGTTTCTGTATTTGTGTTTAGCTAAGTGCCAATCTATTAGTAAGAACTATATATTGTCTTATATGTGCCTACAGTGTGTGTTAAATATTTATCAAAGTGTAAAGCTCATTCTTAGTCTCCTATTCAATGAATTCTCCACCAGTGCATAATCTGGTTCATCCTCCCTATTTTCGGGGCTCTGGCTTTTTCCTCTATGAGATGGGTGTTCTTTGGGACTCAGCTTTAATGCTCTGTGGCCTGTGCTGCTGTTGTTTCTTCTGTATGAAATTCTTTTTACCAGCAACTCTGCCTGCACAATTTCTTTCCAGGTGGGACAGCTCCAGATGTCAGCCTTGGGATCCAGGACAAGCAAAAATGCTACTTCTTGCCCCGAATGCTTATGGCTTACTATCTGTGCCTCCTCGTGTCTCACTTCCTACCATACATTATAGGTATTTTCATAAACATCTTCTTCATCTTGCTGAACTGGGAGCCTGTCTTACTCATCTGAGAGGCTCTTGGCCCTGGCACCATGTGGCAGAAGGGAAAAGCTAATACTTTTTGAAGACTGCAAGATAGGAACTCTTATTATACTCAATTAGTATAACAGGCAATAGACAAGGAAACCAAGACTCACAGAGGATAAGTAAACTGCCCAAAGTCACCTAACAAATAGCAGTAACAGAATTTAGTTCTATAGCCACTGTGCTACATTGCCCTGCACCCATGTACTTACAGGAAAATACTTTTGAGCTAAACTAGGTCCAGTTTCCTTGATGCCTTGGAAACCCATTTTCTCCTTCAGAAAGGAAGGAAACAAGAAGAATGTGGTCACGTGGTTTTCCCAGGACCCTTGATCAATGTATACCACCAATGGCTAATGCACCAGCCAGCTGCAGTTGGGAATCAAGAGCACCTGGCCAGGTTGCCATGATTAATCACTTCCTGGGGCAGCTACACTGTCAGTTCTAAACAAATCTAGAAAACACTGATTTTGGCAAATGTTAATAACTCCAAGTAAACCCTGCGTTGTTTCCCCATCACTTTATTTTCTGCCTTACATATCAAACAGTAATTAGAAAAACAAAGCAACAGGCCCAGAGGCCTGGAGTGTTTCTCCTTGGACACGTGGAAAATAGAAGAGAAATCGGCAGCCCTGCATGGAATTGGTTTCACACGTGTTTTGTGACAGTTGTACCAGGTAGACCACTGAAACACTGTGAGTCTCCGGGACCCTTTTCAGAGACGATTTTGAAGCTCACATTTTAAAGGAAATACTATATTTTAGGGCAGCGACTGTCTAAATTTTTCTCTGGAGAAACAGCCAGTAAATATATTAGGCTTTGTGGGCCAAGAGGCCAAATGAAGGATGTTATATGGGTACATAGATAACAAGAGACGAGAGAAAACTCCTTCTGGCCGTGCCCCATTGCCTGGGCTGCTGTAGGGCCACCTGGGCTGGTGAGCATGCTTCAGGCCAGCTTCTGACAAATGTTATTGTGAGGAGGCATGACTGGAGGGGGTGGGTGTCAGGCTGTGTTGGGGGTGGTGATATTCCTTTACCTTTTACTGTGTCTCAGTGACACCCAACTCCAAGTGTGCCCTTTTCTTGTCCCCGAGAGCCTGGCCTTCTCAACTAGGGAAGTTGGCTGGGGCATGGCAACTCACAGAGATTCCAGACTGAGATTCCACCACCCAGTGCCCAGCAGTGGCCAAAGAGCAGAGACCCCACCATGCAAGTGGCAACTAGTGCAAAGTGTGGCCAATGTCGAGGCTGAGGCATGGGCCAGGGGGTAAGCCCGGGGGTGTGGAATGGGAAAAAAAGGGTGGAAGGAACCCTGGCTTGGTTTCCATGACTCAGCATCCAAGTCTGCTGGAACAAGGCCATGGGCCATGAAAAAGAGGCAGCAGGAGGGATTTGGCCCAAGGCAACCCTTGTTGAAGACATGGCTGAACAAGATTATATTGAGGAGACTCACAGAAAGTAAATAGAAACTAGAGAAGAATGTTTCTGTAAAGACCTGTGATGAGACTAGTCCAAAAGGCAGAATGTGGAAGGTGTAACTACAGGAAATAATTGGCATCATGGATGAGGGTAATTTCACAGCCAGGGATTTTAAAGTGACTGGGATCTCAGGAGCCAGTGTAGCTTATTGCTTCCCCTTCCCTATTAAAGGATTATATATTCCTGTTCACTGTCATATAACTTGTGGGCCTTTTCTGTGAGAGACAAGCTTGGGACTCATTATTAGGCTTGGCCACGTGATCTGATTTGACTAATGGGTTGAAGAACAAGTGATGTAGTGCTAGGTTGGAGTGGACCCCATGAAACATGTCATGCCTTCTTTCAGTAATTCGCATGCTCCCTCTGCCAAGAGAACATCTGTGCTCCTTCGGCTCAGGCTTTGGAGCAGCCACAGAGCCACACTGCCACTCGGCCCGCCTGGCCTGTGACCCAGAGAGAAAACTTGGCTTTTGTAAGCTGCTGAGATTTTTGAGGTCATTTGTTACTAAAGCAACACTGGCTGCTACACAGGTGGCAGTGAGAAATGCAGAAGAGAAACTTCTTTCAGGGAGTCTGTTACTGGACCAGTCAGACCCAGAGAGCAGGCTGAGGGTTAAGGCCAGGACTCCAGCTCCTAAGATAAGTCAAAATATGGTGTCTAGAGGCCGTGGTCCCAGGACACATGACTAGATGCCAGGATGGGAATTTAGATTTAAGAGCTAGTTTGTCTTGTGCTACAAAGTTGAGTTAGCAGTAGTAACCCCGACACCAAGCTGAGTCATGCAATCACGTGTGTAATAAGTTAGCTACTCTATACCAGGAAGCAGATTAGAAGGGAATGATCAATTACTCCTTTCGGTGGGGATATCATGAAGTTTCCCTGGAAGACACTGGCTTCTGAAGGATGGGCAGGTGTGTCTAGAATGAGGGCCTAGCACATCCGATGGCATGGAAGCATAAGGATTGGCTCAAGTTCCTTAAATCCCTCTTTGCCTAGTCAAGGTTGGTCCAAGAGCAGTTCCTCAGTGTATGCTACATTCACCACCTGCACCATTATGAAGCAGCTTCATGAAATAAACATGTCCTGTGTTCCCAGACCTACTGAAACAGAGTTTCTCAATCTGGAGCCTGGTAGTGTACAAAACTAACCCACCCTCTAAGTAACTCACACCCAAGTTCGAGACCCAGTGAGGCAGCGCAGTGGGTCTCAAACCTCACAGTACATCAAATCACCTAGGAAGCTTCTAAAACGTAATATTTCTGGGCCTCACCCCAGAGATTCTAATGCAGTTGATCTGGTACAGGGCTCAGGAACTGCTAAGTTTTAGAAGTTCCCTATATTTATTTTGTTGTACAGTCTGTTCATGAATCTTTGGAGTAGATAAACATCAATTCACAGTTACTGTATACTCATCTCATGCAAGGCAACATCCCGGCACTGTCATGAGTGCAGTGGTAAAGCTGGTGATGGTCTTTCTTAAAAGGACCTCAAAATACAAGAAGGTAGTGCCTGGCACAGAACAGACATTCAAAGTCGTATGTTGAATGAATGAATGAATGAATGAATGGAGAGAAACCTATTCAGAGGTTGCACATTTTGCAAGTCTTCAAAGTCATTGTCATGTGCTCTAACTGAAGTTCAGGAACCACTGCCTGGCAGAGAGTATGGGGTGGGGAAGAAGCCTGGGGTAGAAAGAGGAAGAGGCCTGAATGCAGATGGGGCTCAGGAAGTCAGCAACCAGGACAGGACACTGGCTCTGGGAGCTCAGGGCCTCCATCATCAGTGCCTTGGGGGGTCTGGAGATGTTCCTGCTTTTGCTTCTAATATTTATCCTCAGAACACGTGTTATCTACCAGTTTCGGGGTTTGCTTATTGCATTTTCAGAATTGAATTTTTCAAGAGCAATTGCTTCAGTACAATTTTGTGAACTTGTAGCACTGAACATTTCTAATTAGGTTGCTATAGCCCTTAGCCAAATTACTGCAAATGTCATCTCTCTGCTCCCTTTCTGATGCAAAAATGTAGGGCAGTCAGCAATATACACAATTTAATCTTAACGTAGGCAGACGCTGCTCATGGTGACAGAAGGGTCTGTTTTCTATTAACCCAAAATTTGCTTAGTCAAGCAACTCCCTCATCACACAGCTTGCATCTGAAAGAATGTTTGTCTTTCAAGCAAGCTGCCACTTTAGCAATTAGCTGTCCATAAAATGTGAGTAATTGCCCTGTCTCTGGATGGTTGGTGAGTTGATGGTGCCCATGGGGGCCAGCCGTGGCCATTCTCAGTCCCCTCTGCTGGCACAGACCCAAGTGTGGGGGATTCTGTGTCATTAGACCACGGGGCCGTGTTGGTGAGTAACTTGCTGGCCTTGTTATTGTTCTTTTCAGAGTGAATCCCTATTCATTTAGGGAAAATATTTATTTGTAAATTCTGATTTGGTCAGACTCAAGACAATTTTCTTCACTTTTCCTAGTCCCATCTTTTCACATCTTCTTCCATTAACTGTCCCATGGAAGTTTATCCCAGTGCCTAGCCTAGGCCAGTTCATGTACAGGTGTAGTAAAACAAAGTGAAGGATTGATCAAGAGGAATATAGGAGGACCTGCATGTCAGCAGAGAATCAGTTCCAAGGCCACATGCCTGGAGGACTCCAAAGTCCATGGACACTCAAGTCTCGTACAAAACGGTATAGTATTTGCATATAACCTACACATAGCCTCCTTTATACTTTAAATCATCTCTAAATTACTTATAATACCAAATCCGATGGGAATACTACCTAAATTGTTGTTATACTATATTGTTTAGGGAATAATGATAAGAAAAAATGTCCACATGTTTGGTTTGAACACAGCCATCATAGGCCAAACTACGTAGTACATGGCAGCAACAAGGTAACTATTTTTAGTACATTTTGATCTGTGATTGGTTGAATCCATGGATGTGAAACCTGCTCACGCAGGAGGCTGACTGTGCTAGTCATCAGCACTGAATTCTCACTACACAGGAGGCACTGTACCGGGTCCTTCAGATCTCATGGTATTCCAGCTACAGGTCAAAGGCTGCTCATTCTTATTCATTCCCAGTTAACAGATGAGAAAATTGAGTCAGTGAAAATAAGTGGCAATCTGAAATGTTACACAGCTAAGTGGTGAAACGGGTAGTTACACAGCATCTGATTCTACAGCTGTTTGTAAAACTTCCTAAATGACATTGCCATGGCATTAAAATAGCTGTCCTTTCAGACTTGGAATCCCCAGCACCTGTCACAAGCCATGGGCTCACTAGGCAGGTACCTGACTACTGTGTATACTCTTCCTGGAAATGGTTTCTGGAGATGGTTTTCCCTCATCTCTGGGGTTTGCTACCTATGGATAATCATCTAAAAACAAGCCTACTTGAACCCCCGGTTCTGGTGAATTGTCTACTCCAGGTTCTTCTCACTGTTGATGTTCGACCTGAACAGGGTCCTCTGACTTCTTATTCCTAAATATTTTCAAAGTTATTTCCTTTTTGTCCACTACCTTTCCTACTTTCCTAATTCTAGACCCTCATCACTTACCTTGTAAATTATGAAAAATCCCTTCTAATGCTCTCCCATCTCCACCCTGCCCTCCTAAATTCTACTTTTTCCCCAGAGGGGTCTTTCTAAAGATCAAGCTCCTCCTATTGAAACCCTTCAAAGGACACCTATGCTTTAAGAATTAATTTCAAGTCCCTTATGGTATCTTAACTATATTTTCAATGGTATTCATCTTTCAAAATCTGATAGTATTTTCCTCTTTGTTTACAGCTATCTCAGCTTACTCTACTCCAACCACTATTAAAGCATTTCTTAAATTGGGCTGCAGCTACGTATCAATGAGCCTTTCCACCTGCTCTCCATTTTAGATCCCTTGACTAGACCAGGACTGTCTAGTTAATTTTTACATACCCAGCTATAGCACAGTCCCTGTCACCTATTGGATAGTTAATAAATATTTGCTCAGTGAAGGGAAGAATGAATCACTGTATTGGGGAAATAGAGGTCAGCATTACCACCCCCTTCTTTCCTCCTGGGTTCAGGGTGTTTGTCCATGTCCACATATAAGGGGAAGTGACTTATTCAGATGTATGCATGGAGGTGGTCGCTGAAAGTCCAGCTAAACTTCCTAGCTTCTTTTAGATCAGGTACACGCCTAGCTAATTCAACTGGCCTTTATGCCGTAGAAAGCTTTCACGCAAAGCATCTGCTTTTTGAACTCAATTCTGCATATGCCCTCAGCTTGTGGAAGAAGAAGCAATATTACAAAATTATTCTGAAACAGGTTTTCGTGACTGCAGTCGCAAAAAGATAAAAGCAGGGAGGTGGATCATGGTGCTGTCTGAGAGAGAATGAAAATTCTGTGCAGCAGAGGGAAAGCAGGAGCTCCTACCCTCTGCAACAGCGTGGATGGAACTGGAAAGCATTATGCTAAATGAAATAAACCAGGCAGTGAGGGACAAATACCATATGATCTCACCTTTAACTGGAACATAATTAATGAAACAAAAAAACAAACAAAATATAACCAGAGTCATTGAAATTAAGAACAATCTAACAATGGCCAGAGGGGAAGGGGGACGAGACAGTTGGGAGAAGGGTTTTCAGGAACTACTATTAAGGACACATGGAGGGAGAAGGGTTTTCAGGAACTACTATTAAGGACACATGGACAAAACCAAGGGGGAGGATGGAAGCAAGGGAGGGAGGTGCGTTTGGCTTGGGTGATGGGGAGAGTGGTGGGGAGAATATGTAAGACAACTGTAATTAAACAAAAATAAAGTAATTTAAAAATAAACTAATTAATTAATTAAAAAAAATTTGGCTGGGTGTAGAGAGCAGGATCTGCGAGTGAGTTTCCTTCTGCCTCTGACCTCAGTGGTGTTGGGACAGAGTGAAGTCAAGTAGAGGCATTCGGAGGGAGGGGCTCTGGACCAGCCACTTCACTAGCTACTTACTGAATACCATCCTTTGCCAGACACTATGACAGGCTCCCAGAATAAAGAAATAATTAAGTGTGTTCCTTGCTCCTGGTGTGTATGCAGGGGGAGGGACACAGAATAGGTAATTAGAAGACAATGTGGAAAGTGCTAGAAGAGAGAATGAACCAAGTACTCTGGAAGTGCATTAGGGATTAGAGACGTTATCTCTAGAGACCCTGGGTGAACTTGACAGAAGTGACATTTGAGTTGAATGTGCAAGGGTGGTTCAGGGAAAATAGTATTCCAGCTAGAAAGAACAGTTTGTATAAAAGCCCCAAGATGTGCAGTGCCATGGCCAAGTTCTCATACAAGGGGCCACGGTGAGTGGAAGGGAGTGATGACAACTGAGTCTTGAGGAGGTTGGGCAGAGCTATTCACACTTTATGCACTGGGAGTGGGGAGCCAGTGGAGAACTTGAACCAGGGAATGGACTTGGTCATGCTAATGTTGTATATTCAGGGGCACTGCCCAATTTAAAAAGTTCTCTATAAGTTAAATAATATTTTATATTTGTATTTTATACTAATATGACATTGTGTACATGTTTGTAAAGGGAGAGGCTCTTGCTTTATTAGCTTCAAGATAGATCCTCTTTTGGTTCATAGAAGGTGGACTTGATGGATATAAAATAACTTTACTCTCATTTTCTGAGGATAGGCAGGGACTGGCTTTGTTAGAAAGAAAACTGGTATGACTATAAAACAAATAGAAATTCAGTTGAGAAGGACTGGCTGGTCTGATAAAGACATCCTCTACCCGTCTCTGGAAAGCCGTCCTGGCTCACCTTGTATGGGAGGGAAGATTGCACCTTCAGAAAATCCTATCACCTCCTTATCAACTTTGCCTCCTGCTGCTCTGGGAAGGGTACAAATCCAATCAGGAAGGAGGGTAGGAAAGCCACGGGGAGGAGAGGATTTTTAGTTTTTAAGTTGGCCGCACATCCCAGGTATGAGTAGGTGTAGTTAACATTTTGGTAACTTGTATGGAGAAAACGTCCTCAGAGCTCATCCATTTCACTGCCCTTCTCCTTGACCAGATCTGAAACCATCAGTCCATGAATGCTGTTTCTTTCCTCCCCTCAGCATCTCTGGAGAGAACTGCTGACTTCTTCCAAGCTTTTCTGCATGTCAGGCATCTTATACCAGTCAGCTAGCTTGAGTTTCTGAGCATTTCTGACACCTTTCCTGCTATGGATAGCATGTTTTATTACCTGTAACATGACACCTGTTAAAAGAACAACCCAAAGAGAGAGATGATTCCATGTGTTGTAGGTGAGGTTGACTGACTTGTCAAATTCCCACAGCTCATAAATGGCAGAATTCCCTGCCATTTATTGACCCCAATAAACCTGGTCTTATTGACCCCAAGACTTGGACTTTACACATTAAAGGCTTTATTTTCTTAAGGGCATCACAGTTTTAAAAAATAGTTGGGGCCATCAAGGATATCACTTAGGTACCCACGAATGTTCCAATTTGCTTTCAACTAATGTGGTCCTGAAAGAGCCGGAGATTGTCTTGCCTGGTGCGGCGTGCGTGATGTGGTGAGAGTGGACGCGCACTTTCCCCTGATTCTGTTGGGCCATCTCACGGCCCACAGGCCTCACTGCAGCTCCATCTCCTTCCTCCTCGTGTCGACGTGCCCGCTGACTTCGTATACTAATGGGGAAGGTCCCCGTTGGGAGTTCCTCAATTTCTCATCCAGGAGACTACTCTTAATCCTGGAGGGGTTTGAATCATTAAAAACTATTTCAGAGCAATGTTGACACTTGTATGTGACCATGTCTCCCAGTGCACATAGGGTCTTCCATGCAGTATATCATCTTATTTAAATGTATGTGCTCTTGTTTTCTATAATTGACTATGGCGTTTTTGAGGATAAAATCGGTGTCTGACTAATCTTTAGAAGTTTCACAGCATAAGCACAGTGCTGAATCTGCTACTATAATTGCAGGAGAGAATGGTGGGATACATTTAGTATAATGATCTTTGATGAACCTTATTACTGATGTAACATGCCCATACTGGCAGAATTCGATTAGAGACAGCTAGCAACTGTACGAACTCTTCTGAGCTTTCATGCCATATACTGGCTCTCAGAAACTTTAAATGGGTTTTGTCTGTCTCAGGGATAGGAGGACAGCTGTGTCTGATGAAGAGGATTATCCACACAGGTGACACCACACGTCCCTTCTCCATATAACAGGCGGATAGGATCTCCTTTTTTTGAGGGAGGACAAGCAGATTTTTCTAATATGGAGAGATTAAACTTCCGTGAGTGGAATTTCATCACATTTCTATGCTATCGGCTACAGACAATTAAATGAGTGTCCTTCCTAGGATCAATATTCTTTGTCAGTGACAGAGACTGTTATTGCCTTGTGGGGACCTCCGTGTATATCTGAAGGAAGAACCGTATGAATTCAAGGGACTCCGTGTTTGAGAAGTGGAGAAAGAGAGGGTCGGGGAGCATCTGACAGAGTAGTCTTTGCAAGAGGGATAAAAGTTTACGTTCATCTCCACAGTTTTTAATCTCTCTCTGAAGACAGAGGGATGCCATAAACGTGGTGAATCTGAGTACTAGCAAGCACATGGAATTTGACAAGCTTCTCCCATACATACCTATCAACTAGAAAGAGACAGTGGATTCGAAGCTGATCAAACAGTTATCCAATGAAGGCATGGAATAAACAGGTGCCATCCTGTAGAAACGCTGTTAATGAGACACTACAGGACTGTCTTCTTGTAATTTTGCATCTACAAATTGTATGGAAATATGTGTGGTCCTCTTTTACAAAGAATACATAAAATAAAACTGGGTGGGAGCACCCTCACGTGAGCTTGCATTTGTAGAAGTAGAGGGGGAAGGAAATGCTGAGAGCTCCTGGCCGCCCCGTGTAGAGATGGTGATGATGGTGAGGAATCTGAAAGTTACTTTTGTAAGAAATTTTTTACAAGTACTTTTGGCTTCCTGGGCTAACTGGGAAAGCTTAGGATGTTCCCTTAAAAATGCAAAGACACATACTGGGTGATTTAATAATTGTTCTATATTTTAAAATCTCTCATGTTTAAAACAAGTTAGACCTCATCCTTGTGGTCGAGAGAGCAGACTAGGGTTGATGGGCGGGTGTTTCCTTAAGTCAGAATGACCTGTGCATGGAAATTAATTAACTCAGTATGGAAACACGTACTGAGCACTGTACTAAGGTACCAGGCGTGTGGATGCCAGACAAACAGGACAGAGCGAACGATCTGATGGACGTCAGCAAATAACGGCATGCCTGTGGAGACAGGGCTGCATTGGACTGGACGTGGTGGTTGATTGACCCTCTCCATCAAGGTGAATTTCAGAAAAGATCTACATGACCTTTTAGAACTTGGGTTTTCAGTTAGGATTTCTTTTGAAAATATCCAATGGTGGAGTCAGTCTTGAGGGTGAGAGCAAGATGCTCAAATTTACTTATCTTGTGAGAGGACAATGTGTTTCAATGAAATGATCTACTTGAGATGGTAGAAAAGTCTGGGGAGCAGCCGGGGGTAAGGGAAAGGAACTCTGGGTGTGTGGGGTGGGGTGTCTGTCGTGGGCCTGAGAAAAAGGCGTGGGGGCCCTGAGATCCCTGGGGCTGCACTGTTGCCCGTTTCTGTCTGACACAGCTCACCCAGGAGGCCTTGATGGTACTTGTCAAATAGAGGAATGTTACTGCGAGTGAGTTATATTTTAATAAAATTGTATTTTTAAAAATGAGGCAAAGGAAAACATATCAATATACAAAAGATGAAAAGACGTTCTAATTTCTAAAAGTCAAAGGAGTTGGCTCAAATTCTAAAATTGATCACTTCTCATTTGGCTGACTTGAATGAGTAGACATTTCTGAAAGGAAAGTGAGGGAAGAAAACTATATATTGTAGGCATTGTTTAGTTGCTGCACTTCCCACCTCTTACTGTCCCCTGGGAAAATCTAGTGCTGGCTCTGTTGAAACCGTCTCCAGGATTCAGATCGGGAGACTAGTTGAATTGCCAGCCCTGACCTCTGACCTCAGCTGAATCACCTCACTTTAGGGGACTCAGGTAATCATCCCTATGTGATTTACTTAGGGTGATTGTTGTAAGGTGTGACTCAGCTAACTAATATAAAATGTCTTGAAAATCGAGGAACAAGCTGTTATCCTCTTGTCTGTGCTGTACAAACAGCTGAGTCTATTCCCTGAAAACCAGATCTTACATTCAGCCCAGAGATGGTCGTGCTGTGGACATTGGTGGCCTCTGACAACCCATGGCTGGCCTCTGTCGCCACCCCGCAATCTCTGCACCATCTCTGCCACCATACAGCTTGGTGGGTATTTGGAAAACACAATCAGTCCTATTAATGTGACTTGTTTCTATGTACACATTCACTAATAGAAGAGCTTCTTAAAAGGAGCACATTTGTATTATTTTAGAGTAGGCAAAACTTCATTAGTGGGGTGACATTTCGGCTTTCCTGCCTGACCCCTTTTTAAGAACTTACCTCTAAATTACACACTTACCTCCAGAGCTTAAAGGAATGTTTTTGGAGTGGAGTAAGTGGACAACCTTGGCTTCTCCTTTAACAGAGATCAGAGGAAGCCTTCATACCGTTCACTCTTATTGCCTTCAGTGGTACAGGTTTCATTTTGCTCTGCCCCCTCCTGTCTGGTCAGCATTTGCCTGACCTCTGCAAGAAGTAAAATCTAAAAACAGTGCGTTCTTCTTTCCTACTAGAGCTGCCCTTTCAGATTGAGCTGTTGTATCTCCATGATCCAATCTTTGCATCACACCACCTTGCAGCCAGAAGCGACTTTTGATAGTATCTCTTGTAACCTGCGTTTATAGAGCAGATGTCAAGGGAAAGTGCAAATGCCTCATGGATACGGGGCCCCTTCCTCCTGAGGGTCCCCTGGCCCCTGTGGCCCATGCGCCCTCCCTCAGTGCAGCCCCGCGGGCACAGCTCAGACCCGTGGCTGCACTCAGAACAACATGGCTCAGTGATCCATCGGGCTGTTTGTTTTCTGTCCTCCAGAGCTTGGAGTTTCTCGAAGGCAAGTACTGTTTGTCTTTCATTTGTTAAGCAAGACGAGAAAGCATTGTACCTACCACAGGCAAGAGTGCCTTCTAGACCCATCCTTATTTTTCAGCAGTAACTGGTAGACACATTGCGTTGTGCACTGTGGCGGAGGGTTTTAACAGAGTAGACGCTGTAAAACTAGGTATAATACCTAGTTTTAGAGGCAGAGCGGCTGATTCAAAAAACTAGGTATAATACCTAGTTTTACAGAGTAGATGCTATAAAACTAGGTATAAAATGCAGCTGCTTCTGAATTTCATTCCCATTCCCTGTAGCATTAGATCACGAGACTCCAAAGTCTTTGGGTAGGAAGCAGCTCATGTGTGCATCGCCTTCATGGGTCACGCAAAAATGTGGGGAAATGTAAACACAAGCAAACGGTGGAGTTTTCCTGATCCTCTTGGGGGAACTTGCTGTACCACTGTTGCCCTTTGATGTGGCATTTGTGTGTATCAGGGTAGGATTTTTTTTTTCTCCAGAAATGTTTTTAGAAACCAACCAAATCTCGATCATCTTTTTATCTTGGCTTGACAACATTCCCAATGAGCTGTCACTTTTGCTTCATAATTAAAAAATGAAATAGAGCTCTTTTCAGTGATTTTTTTCCAACTTGCCATTAGGAATAAACACAAGTCAGTGCCGATATATGGATTTATACTTCCAAGAAATATTGATGTTGATGGGCAAGAAGATAAAAAACCAGCCTAAATTAAACTGGTTCTGCATATAAAATGGCTGCCCACTTCTGGGAAGGCTTTATTTCGCCCATAAATATTTAATAGAGATTGGTGGTCCCCAGGTTTTGCTAGAGGGAGTGCTTTTCACTGCTGCTCCCTTGGAGGGTCTCAGTGGCTCTGAAGAATCAAGTAGAAATTGCTGTAAGTGATTTATTCCTTTAACACCAGTCTGTGGCTGCATATTCCCAGTGGATAGCCTTGGGCATCATGAACGATTCCCCCATACTCAGGTTTTATCTTCTGCAGAGCAGATAAGGATGTTTCTCACATCCTCTCAGGCTCTTGGGAGGAGTGGAGGTATAGAAACCTGCAGCTGTAAGGTGTGTGGGTCCCTCCATAAAGCATTCTGTAGTCTCATTCATGACTGAGGGGAAGAGGCAGGGGTTGGAGGCAAGCTATAGGAGCTGGCTTGGTTCTGGGACTGGCCGAGGAGTCACAGTGACAATATCCAAAGAGGCAGAGTGGCTGATTGGACTTGGAGTTTAGGTTAGGTTCCAGGGCTGTGGGTCAAGAATACGTTGCCGATGCTGTGTTTCCAGTTGGTCTGTCTCTTTTGATGAGCACCTGCGATAGTACCTGGGAGGGTGTGTGTGTGTGTAAACATGCTTATGTGTGTGAGTGAGAAAGAGGGAGAGGAGCAGGGACACAGAATTCTAGGGGCTGGTGAGGGGCAAGCATGGGGAAGATTCTAGCTTTGGGGAATAGGGCCTAACAAGCCTCCTGCAACATATCTAGGCCATAGAGAAAGGAAACGGGATTCAAGGCAGGAACCCATCCCAGGAGGAACCTGGGGGTGGTTGAGAGTGAGGGAAGAACTGTAGTGGGAAAGGGGGCGTGCCATTCACAGGGCACAGACATGCCCCGAGACAAACCCAGCTGCATCACTACCCACCTGGGAGCAACAAGGCCAGCTCCAGAGGAGCTCTGCTGGCAGTGTGCGCAGCCTGGAAATAATCAGGCTGGAGCCAGTTTTGCTAAGGAACGCATCAGCGCTGAGACTTCCAGCTGAAGGTCTTGAAGTTACTGCCTCCTGCTCCCTTGAGCCTGAGGCAGACGAGCCACCAGAGGTCTGACAATAAGACTGTTTTCCAGGGTTAGTGATGGCCCTTTAGTCTCTTTGTAGAACTCGCGGGTGGGTATCACTTCCTTCGAATTAGAATTGGATACTTCATTTTGTCCCGTGAAGTTTCACCAACTAGGTTGAAAAGCAGGTGGTTTCTTCTAGATAGACATAAAACGTAACGTTCATCCTACTACGTGAATTTTGTTTTTTGCTATTAGATAGGAGAAACAAAATCTCATGTTTTTGAGGCTCCAATGATGAACATGTGTCATCAAGGTAAAACTCTCAAAGAAAAAAATCTATTTTTACCGAGACAGATGAATTCTGGGGATAAAAGTCAACGTGAAGTATGTGCCTACGCCAGTCATATTGGCACTGCTCACCCCAAACACCTGCTACTACGTGTCCTTTCCTTACAGCGTCTCTTCCTGAGGGGTGTGGGGCAGATGCATCCATGGCGGTGGCCAAAGCTTCTGCTCCTCTGCTCCTTGGCTGCTCCCACCATCAGCTGCTTTCCGTCCCCTGGTGCCTGAGCCTGCTGGCACTTGCTGGTTGCTGATCCCCGGTGTCTGAAGCCTTGGATCCAGGGGCTGCCCTGAGGCAGAAGCTGAAATGGGAACTGCCTTGCCTCCCTTGGTGCAGAGGAAATGCTCAAGGAAGCCAGGGAGAGGTGACAGACTGGTTCTATAGGAGACTGAAAACATGGAGATCTGGCAAGGGCAGCAGGCCGAGGCTCAGGCAGGTGCAGAGGGCAGTGTCCAGCCATACTCTCAGGTTCCCAGTGTCTGGGCTAAGGGACCCAAGGGAAAAGACTGATGTGAGGTATGTGTCACAGATGTGGGGGGTGTGGGCACAGGTGTGGGGGATGCAGGTGCAGGTGTGGGGGATGAGGACACAGGTGTAGAGGATGCAGGTGCAGGTATGGGGGATGCAGGTGCAGGTGTGGGGATGAGGGCACAGGTGTGGGGGATGTGGGCATAGGTGTGGGGGATGCGGGCACAGGGATGGGGCAGGAGGCCAGTTCCTGGAGGGCAGGCCAGGAAAGACAATCTGCTCATTGCAGCAATCATCAGTGTTATGCCCAGATCTCTTAGATTGGCCTTCACTGAGAACAGAGTGTTTTCCTTGAGCCCAGAGGAATGTAATTCAGGGAGTGAGCTTTAATAGAGAAGAGGTGGCCCTGGAAGTGAGCATCTGAAACGTCCCATGGCTGGACAAATCATTCTAGCCCCTCCTAGTCCCCTTCACTTCAGCAGCACTGTCTTCCAGGCCTGATGCCCTCCCTTGAGTCCCAAGAACAGGTGCGATCAGACTCATGCGCACTGTGGTGGAGGTAGGTGACCATCTCGGTCTTCCCTGTATTTTATTCACAACCTCAGAGAAATCATCCAGACCCCTTTGGGGAGCCAACCAAACTCTAAATGTTGGAATTTCAATCCACATGACAAAGATAGTACTGACACGCTCATCTAGGAAAGCTGGACCTTTAAAATGGTCCCTATCACTGCGATACTATGGCTTTCCTGAACTCTGCAGAAGCTGCGGAGTAGCTGTTCAGCCTGGCCTTTATCTGTGTGTGTGTAGAGAGAGATTATGCACATGTTTGTGTATGTAATATGTATGTGTGAGTGTGTATATCCTTTATGTCTTCCTTAGTTCTCCACTATTGTTCTCATTAGAAGATAAATGGGGTGTGGCAGGTGCTGCTGGTGTCCCCACCCACATCCCAAGTGTGGGGCTGACGTCTGCACCTGCACCCCTGAGGGCCGTCTGAGGGCAGGGAGGGCCCACTCTGACCTGGCCATCATGGGAAATTCCTGGGAGGGACACCCCCCTCAGGGTGACAAGCTTTATCAGTGTCCTACTCCACACAACTCTCTCACTCCTGCTGGGCCTGATTCTTAACGAGTGTTTCACAGTAATTCAGCACTTTCCTGTTGGATTGAACTAGTGGTGATTGGCTGGATAATGTCCCACCGTCAGCCACATACCTACATGTCACCCCCAGGACCGGATACACCTACTCCTACACTCTGTTCCGAGAAGACCCCTAACCAAGAGAGGGAAAGCAATCATTTTTGTGTTGTTTTGCTAAAAGATTTTGCATGCTAATGTCTGGGTTAAATTTCCTAAAATGTGTGTGTGTGTGTGTGTGTGTGTGTGTGTGTGTGTGTGTTTTAAAATTCTTTATGTTTTAACACAATTTTCATTAGAAAATTAGGTCATGGTCATGGAAAATTAAAAAAATGTTTTTAAAGGTGGACTGCAGAACCACTAGTTGTCTTCTAAAACTCTATAAATCATATCATGTATGATGAAGCATTTTTTAAATAAAGGAATCAAATGAATTTCAATCTCAAAGTTGTATCCTGTGACCTGGCTGCACGTCTAACCCACTGTGCAGCTTACACCTACATCCAGCTGCACCAGCTTGCGGTGGAGGGTGGGACCAAGGACTCCTGAGACGCACAGGGCACTGCCCCGAGCTGCCCGGGGCTCATGGTGAGAAGCTCTTCCTGTAAACAAGCTTGGGTTTGACTTCTACAGCCTTGGGTTCTTCTACGCCAGCTTCAGGAACAAGGCAAACAAACATGCCTAGGATTTACTCACCCCCAAAGACAACGGCTAACAGGAATGAGAAATTGAGGTGTCCTATTTCTGGCTCTGTCAAAGTCCAAACCGAGCAAGGCCTCAGGAAAAGAACTCTTGACTCTTTCTGAAGGGAACCTGGAGCCATGCTGAATGGGATTGTAGCGGACTGTGTGTGAAGGGTGTGCACGTGGCATGGGGCAGGTAATGTGTACTAAATTAGAAAAAAAATGACAACACTGGCCTATATTCAGAGAAAGAGAGTATGGGGCATAGAGGAACAATGCATCAGGAACTATGATTAAAGAAAATTATTTGTCCTTAGTCAAATATGTACATGAGGATTTATTGAAAAACAGAGTATATAGACTAAAGTGTTTGCAGAGACAGGCAGGGGTGAGTATTAGCCTGAACCTGACGTAGAGACCTAATGACAGCTGCCTTTGGTTCTCAGAGGGGCTGTCCCAGAGAAGGATTAGGCTTGTTTGGTGTGTCTGCAGAATACAGAGCTAAAGTAGATGGACCAGAGCTCTAGGATGGCAGATTTTGGATGGATATCAGAGAATTTGATAGCTCTCGGATGTGCCTCACAATGCAGTGCGGCTGGATCCCCTTAAAGGGACAGGTTCAGACAGGAGCCGGACACCCCTCTGTCCTGGATGCTGGCTGGGACTGGTGGGTCAGGAAGTGATTGAGATCAGTGGTTTTCAAATGTTCCCTTTGTGTCAACATTAGAGCACGTTTTTCATGGAAGATGGAAGCAGCATACATAAAACTCATAAAAGGGACGCTTCTCTGGCTAAAAAGGACGTGGGTGCCCACAGTCCACCTGCCCCTTTGCATTGGAGTGCTGCAGCCCTGAGGGGCCTGGGCTCTCCTTGGAAACCTGCTGAACTAAACAACTTAGAACTTTCATTCCAACTCTGAAATGCCATGGTCACCTAGAACTTTGTCCCATTTGAATAATTTTAGCTTTTTTGTCATCTTTGAAGTTACATTTACAATCTTTGTTTAGCTATTGCTAAAAAAAGAATCCCACTTGCTTACTTTACTTACGAATCAGTGCTCCCTGTATAGACTGTTGGCCACACGCTGCTTGAGGGCAGAATTCTTCGGTGCCCAGAGTCTCGGGAAGAGAGCTCATTGCCTCTCAGACTTCTGTGGAAGCGGAAGCTGCCATAGCCAGTGCTTTCTTTGAGTGAAACAAAAGCCTTAATTCAGGGGCATCCAACTCTTTGGGGTCTCTGGGCCACAGAAGAGTTGTCTTAGGTCACACATTCAATTCATTGCAACACATAATCACTAAAAGTCCCATAAGGTTTTAAGTAAATTTACAATTTTGTGTTAGGCCACATTCATAGCCGTCCTGGCCCTCATGCGGCCCGCAGGCCATGGGTTAGAGACCCCTGCCTTATTTCTCTCTTTCCACATTTGTCTAAATCAGCAGAAAGGATGTGGTGTTGATTAAGTGCCAGGATCAAGCACAGGGTGGATACAGAAGAAGGTAAAGCAATCTTTTCAGTGACTCAGCAGTACTGAGTGTCTACTCTGTGCCAGGCTCTGCTCTAGGCAAAAAAAGAAGACTGCATCCCCGCCATCCTTGTGTTTGCCTCCTACTGGGGCTAAGGGAGAGCCTCCCACGGTGATGTGGGCCAGATGTGTGAGGACGCAGGCCAGGGGCTTGGAGAACCCAACCACCCCTGGAGACAGGCTTCCCCAGGCAAGTTGGTGTTTCTTCACAGTTTGATCTTGGGAAATCTTAAACCTATAGGGAGTTTAAAAATAACAGAATACTATTTATTCCAAAATAAGATATTTAAATCATAATACAATGAACACCATACAGTCACTGAGATTTATCAGTTGTTATCATCTTGCGGTATTTAACTTTCTCTCTGCATTTAGGTAGATAGAGATGAGATGGAAACAGACAGATAGATAAAGTTCGTGGGTTTTTGGTGTGTGTGCGTGTGTGGTAGAAACAGTCATGGGCATTTTGCTGTCTTGTCACCCTACATACTCTGGCATGTATCTCCATGCATAAGATCATCTCCTTCATAATCACCATAGCACTCTAAGACCCAAGAAAATTAGAAATCATTTCATAATGTAATTTAATATATAATTTTAATTATATTCAAATTTTTCAAGTTATCTCAAATATATTTTCCAGCTGTTTTTTTTTTTTAATTTTCCAACTCAGTTTTCAGGCATTATGTTTGATTAAATCTCTTTTTCTCTTTTGCACTAGAATAGCACCCTTACACTTTAATGTCTGTTTTTCATCCATTAAGTTGTTTGAAGAGTCTAGACCAATTGTCTTGGGGACTGTCCCACAGTATGAATGCATCCGTCACATCATAAATACGTTCAGATTGGACCTTTGGGGCAAGAATGCTTTATCGGAGAAGCCATATGCTTGCCAGTCATAAGATGGGTCCTATCTGTTTTCTCCGCGGCAAAGGCACATCCTTCCTTTTGGGACAGTAAGTAGTCGTGGGTGATACTTTGAAACAGTGTGACCTGTTCCCACACGCTTCTTCCCATGTTCTGTCTCTTAGCATTATCGTCTCTCTGAGAAGTGCCTTCATTATTACATTAAACTAAACTGATAACATCTGAATGAGTTAGCAGTTTACGGCATCAAGCACACCTGGGGCCCAGGGATGAAAGCATTCGTAATAGCCCCTGCGGGGCTCCTGGGAGAGGAGTGTCCTGTGAATGTCATGGACTCCCTTCCTGCCTCTTCCTTCTCATCTCACCCAGACTGTAGAGTAACAGGAAACCCAAAGTTCAAGGTCTTCTTCAGGGTTGACAGACCTGGCTCTGTGATCATATGCACACAGGGTATCAACACCAACAGCTGAATGAGGAAATATGGATCAAGATGGAAAGACACATCTGATTCACATAGTGTCTGGGCCGTAAATACTCCCCACTCAGGTGTAACTGAGTTCAATGACTGTAGAAAAAAGCCATGGCTTCTGTAACCTCAGGAACACATCCACTGAAGGCATGTCCCTCAGGCAGCAGCCACCTGACTTGATCTGGACAGGCAAAGGGGTAACTGCGTGCCAGGGCAGATTTCTGGTACGCGGGGGCTCAGGCTTGGGGCTGAGGTGGCCTGAATATCTTTGTCTCTTCCCGCCTCTGTTGTGGTCACCTGAAACAGGCCACGACGGGAGTTTCTGCACCACAAAACCTTGCAAATGTGACAAACTGGAATTTTTCCTCCTTTTCCTACAGATCTGTTGTCAAACATTACCAGCCCACCACTGAGTCTGCACCCGTCTTTGCTGCTGGTATAGACCCCAGAGGGGGAAGTTCACACTGTAATGTGTCTTCTTAGAGGCAAGGAAGCAAGTGGTAGTTCACCAGAATTGTCTGGCAGGCCTCCCTGCAGTGATGGAATGCCCCTTGAGACACTTTGGAGGTGAAGCGGGTAGCCTCAGGGAGGTCAGTAGGCAGCCAAAGTTCGAGTTCAAGGCTTGGTCCCTAAGGAGGTGGGTTTGGAAGGTAGATAGTAAAGGGAAGGGAGGCCTTGGGCTTTGGTCTGATCAAAGGGTTCCTCAGACACAGGAAGTCAGTGATCTTGTTGGTAGAACAGCGTGGCCATCCCTGGAGAGCATTCTCTTTGAAGTTCAGGTTCTGGTTCATCATACATCATGACCTCTTCCATTATCCTCTGCTGCAAGTCTGCTGAATAGCTGCAGGGGACGGAGGCTTCCTTCCTTCTGTTTCAACACAAATTACTTTGATTTGGAAATACGTTTCCCAAACTGTGAGTTCTACGGTCCCCACCCCGGGTGCTGGCCCTTTCCCCAGCACACAGCACAGAGCCTGGTGCAGAGTCAGTGTTCCCCAGATACCTGTAAAATGAATCAGTGCTGAAAACTGACTCGGTCTCGGGAGGCAGGCAGGGGTCCAGTGGCCCTCTTTGTTTCCAGTTCGTCTTCTCTCTCTGGGGATGTACTCCCCACAGGACCCAGAGCCCCGGTTGTCTTGACAACTGCTCCAGCCTCAGTGCTGAGAGGAGTGTCTGCTTGGCAACTCCCCATACATACTCAGGGAGAGACCAAGGACTCAGCATCGGCCACAAGGTCAGCACTGCAATAGGCGGTCATGGGACTAGATTTTGATGTGTGCTCCAGAACTCCCTAATCCTGTCTGCAGATGCAGGCAGCTTCAGACCTTAGGGAGACTCTGGGCATGGGGAATAGACCATTCCTCCATTTAAGAAAAGTAGGCTTAGGGGTCCTCTAACACAGTCAACCCCACTGTGTTAGTTCACACACTGAGTGTGCATCAGAATCCCATGGGGACTACATGAAAAGGCAAATTTGGGGTGCTGCCCTCAGAGTTTCTAATTCAGTCAAGTCTGCAATGGGATCAAGGGATTGTTTCCTTCTTTTTAAAAAGATTTTACTTTTTATTTTTAGAGAGAGGGGAAGACAGAGAGAAAGAGAGAAAGAGAAACATCGATGCAAAAGGGAAGCATCAATCAGTTGCATCTTGCACATGCCCCGACTAGGGGACCAGACCCTCAGCCGGGGCATGTGCCTGACTGGGAATCAAACTAGTGACCTGTCGCTTTGCAGGATAACCCCAGGCCCGCACAGCCATACCAGTTAGGGCTCAAGTGATTGGTTTTTAATCAAGTCCCCATGCCATGGAGATGCTGCCGGGACCACACTTGGAGAACCACTGCTTTAGGCTTTAGTGCAATCAAGTGGAGGGTGGGGCAGCTGGGAAGGTTTTCATAAGAACATTTGGCCCAATTTATCAACAGAAAATGAAATTCTCTGCCCTTTTTTCCCCTCCACTGAACTGTGTACGGCTCTGAAAAAGCCTTTGCAGGGTGCCTGGAGCCAGGTTCCCACCCTCCTTGATAAAAATACGGAAAGCTGTCAGTCCTGGATGAAATGGTGCATCTGGTACCATAAACTACCCTCTGAGGATAATGGGTGTTGACAATTGCACAAACCTCCCATAAATTCTGACGCGCCAGCCCAGAACGTTCTGTTCTCCTGACATCCTCAAGTTAGCATTTTACGGCCTCACCATAATAAGATCATCTTGCTTTGGAGTCATTTGTGTGGTAATTGCTTTAAATTTTCAAAGAGCTCTGGATTTCTACACCTCATTAAATTGGATTACACCAGGGAAGCTATGGATTTTTTTTAACTGAGAAAGTGACCTTTATTTGTTCCTTTAACCTGCCATGGAGTTTCCTGGGTCCTGTTTTTTGCTACTTGACACTGTTGGACCCTCATCCACACCTCAGAAATGTCAGAGGACATTATGCAACTGTCCTCCTGGGTTCATCAGAGTCTGTTCTTTCCTTCCATTATGTAAAAGAGTCACCAGTCAGTTGCGGCCTTGGGTTGGAAGTGTATACAGGGATTGCTCAGGCCTGACTAATGTAGCTCATTACCATTCTCTGTACCCTTGGGAACCAGAAGCCACCTGCTTTTCGGCCCCCCCCCCCCAGTGTCGGAAACATCCACACAAGGTGACAGGAGGACGACGGAAAGAGAGGGGACTTTTCCCCTCTTCCTTAGTTCTATTGTCAACTATTTGTTTTTCAACCAGCTAATAATTGTTCATGTTTACTGTGTGCTGGGTTCAGAGCAGATGACTTGGACACAGTGTTGTAGATAACCACGCCCGAGCAGCACGGAGGGGCACTTGCCTGAAGGGCTTTGAGCAAGGACATGACTCCATGCCTGCCAGAGATCCCTGCTGTATCGTGCAGCCCAGTAAACAGCCTACTTTAAAGGTGCCATGGGCGTGCAGATGTGCATGTAAACCTTTGATGGCAAACATACCACCCTTGTTCTCAGGGAGTTCAGAGTCTCAATAAAGATTAAGCATTCCATATTTCATCAGTCTGGGGATGCATATTGATTCACATTTTAATATCTCTGAAATCAAGCTTCTGCAGTTATCATTGTTTGAAGATGGCAGGCATGATGTGACCGTTGTGACACAGTTATCAATGCATATGTGGTTGTGAACTTGGCCACAGTCACTCATCTTGTCATTGAGTCTGGTTGTAAATCAGTTGGAAATCCTCTTTTGTGAAGTATAAGGAAGATTTCTAAAGGATGACAAAGCCTGATGGCCTAGTTTAATTGGCAGATTTTCTTTCTTTGGGGTACGAACAATAATAGTAAAATTTGCCATTGCTAGTATCTTAGTTTCCATGGAATATGGTAACTGTTGAAACGTCTCTTGTATATGAGGAGGATCCTAAGTATAATGGGACTCCAGAGAAGGGCAACATTGGGGGGTGATGAGATGTCAGGAACGTTTTCTGAAGAGAGGGGCTGTTTTGCTGAGACCTGGAGACAGTAAAAGAGTTCCCAGAGGGGTGTTAACATGGGCATTTGAGCCAAGGGAGGCTGAGAACATTCTGGGTTGTTGAAGCTGGGTCTCTCCTTTGACCTCCTAGATCTGTCCCTCTAGAACAGTCAAAACAAAATAAAACAAAGAGAAAAAAACTATGTATGTACATATACGCGTGTGTATGTGGACATATAAATATACACCAATGCAAATATAAGCACTACTAAATATAAACACCTGTGACATGAACCTGTATGTGGAGAAGTACCTTTTGTTGTCTACCCTGTTTCTGCCCATCTGTCTATGACTCGGCTCTTCCCCCTCTCCATTGTGTGGGTCCCCCTGCACTGCCCATTTCAGTTTAACTATAATTTGGACCTCAATGTTGCTTTTCATTCCACATTTAATTTATTTATTAAAGAAAGCATTAGGTCCTCCATTCATAATTTAAAATAAAGTGAGCTGAACTTTTTATATAAGTCCTTTTAGAGACAGCAGGCATTCTTCGGAGCCTTCCAGCCAAGCTGGGTTTTCATAGTCTGCACACTGGTCTGTCATTTTCAGCGTGTCTGCTTTCCACACTGGGGGATGTTGTTGCTTCTTCTGCCCTGGCATGAAGCCCCCTTATCTTCCTGGCTGAAAAGGGGGTGTCAGTAGCTAGCGAGGGAGTTTTCTATAGACCATCCCTGTGGTCAGGCCCATTTGTCACCATGTCCTCGTGTGTCTTTGGAATGAAAATATCGAAGAGGTTAACATGTTTTTCAGTATCTGCACAGCACAGTAGAATCCACCAGTTGAATCTTTTGTCAAAATGGGGCAGAATTCATGTGGGTGGTTGGGGCGGCCCCGTGCCTGCCTGCCCTGGGACACGCAGCTGCCGCGCTGGTCAGCAGATCCGCTTCACAGACTCTTCCTGGGTGACTCGGTCTTGTCGCAGGTCTGTTTAGTTTTGTTTTTACTTTTAACTGAAATCCAAACTGGGAAAAGATGTGAGAACTATCACAGGGAAGCCTCCATTGACAAAGAACTGGGATCCCATTTGGAGACAACATGAAAGATACTGACCACACTGAAAAAAGGAAGAAGGTGAAGGGCATCGGCCATCCGCGTTGACTTGGTGAAAGCTCAGTATCAGCCCCATGTGTGACTGTGCCCCCGAGATTGCAGAGAGTCTAAATCCAGACCATTACGATAAATGCTTCTCATGGATGGATCCGGGAAATGGAGTATAATGTTTCTAATGCTTATACATCAAACTCATAACGTTTTGGATACATTGGATTAAATAAAATACATTATTAAAACTAATTTTTGTTCTATTAATGCCACTGATAGGAAAGTTGAAAATTTATTTATGGCTTTTTGTATTATATTTTTATTAGGTAATAATGTACCAAACAATGGGCAAAGCACTTCCCTCAAAATAGCCTGTAAAGTCAGCATTATAATACCCATTTTGAAGACAAGCAAACTGAGGCACAGAGAGGTTAAGCAACTTGCCAGTCATCTAGCTTCTACCTCCTGGCTTCTCTTTTTCACCAAATGCTTCTACCTTAATAGAATGTCCATCAGAGTTCAAGCAGTGATGGTGCAATGTCCCCAAACTGGCAAGAACTAGGAGGGTAGAAGAGGGAAGGGAGAACTAGGAGAGGGAGTGGATCACGGCCTCTCCAGCAAAGAGTCTACTCGTCCACCTTAAGAGGAGACAGAGCAACCAACTGCACTGCCACTGAGAATAACTCCCGGAAGACCAAGAAGAACATAGAGAGGCATAAAGTTGATCATGATGATGATATTCAGAGAAAAGCAATGCTCATTCTTTCAACACTTCCTCTTGTCCTTCGTTTCATTGACTGCTGATTAGACCCAGCATCTCTGGAACATTTACAGCTGCAGGTAGGATGGCAGCCTCCCTAGCTTGTCAGAGTGGTCTCCTCACAGACCTGCATGTTGCTCCTCCCGAGCTTGAGGAGCAAACTGTTGCTCACCTTCTCCAAATGGTCACTGTGCACCTGGACCACACACAATACTCTCAATTGATTGTTTGAGCAAACATCTGTGAGTTCACTTTCTGTGTTTACTTAGCAACCCTTATATATCCAGTTCTGTTGATGGAAGAGTGATAAAGCTCAGGGAATGGGTAAGTCAAGTTTGGCTAATTTACGTAATCTTTCTCCAGAAGATTAGGTAAGCAAGCACCATGGAGCTGAGAGTGGAAAGAACTCCAAGCTGAAAGCCACATGAGAGCAGTGACACAGACACATGAAAGGGAGATGGCAAGGTTTCTGCAGTGATTGAAGCATAGTATAAATAGCAGGATTTTGTGTATGATGAAAACAGAAGCTGAAACACTGGTGAGACTGTGTATAGAGATGGTGGTGGGAGCTGAGCAGAGGGGGAAGGAAAAATGGTTGGCTAGCGGGAATCCGCCATGCTTGGGTTTCTGTAATTCCGGAGACAGTGAGCTGGAGTGCATGGGGGTAAAACTTTGAATCTGAGGGCCAGGAAGGATATGATGCCTGAACAAAGACATTTTATCAGGATTATCCTGCCTTACTTCGATTTTTTGAATGGAATTTTGAATTTGATATTTTGAATGAAGTTTTGGATATCTTAATGTGACTGCATTTATACCTGCAGCTTCCCATTTTGTATGCTGTCAAAACCTGTGAGAGAAGCTGTGAAACCCATACTAAGTCTCCTTTGTCCCCCACTGGGCTGGGATGAACACGGTGCTGACCCAGCTCAGGTGGCTTGGCCCAGCAGTAGTCACCAAGAGCTGACACCAGTGAGGCCTGTGTGGGCTCAGCCGCATGTTGCTGGAAGAAGATACCTTGCTGTGAATCCAACAGTCCAAACGACTGTCTATCTTTAGACCCCACCTTTCACAGTAGGACCTGAGAGTTCTCACGGAGTGACAATGACTGGAAGGGTGCAAAGATCTGATGAGGTCTTCAACTCCAAGGGATGTGCTCTCTAGAATGCCAGGACAGGAAGATCTTGGTGAGTTTTCTCAAGTGGCCAGGCAGGTCTGCCTTCATTCCCTGTGGGAAGGGTCTGCAAGGCATGCTGGGAGCTGCTGTTTGTGGATGTTCACGTCCAGACAAAGCACCAGCCTCCACTGCCCATGCACAGAGGGAGCCTCTCTGACAAGCTGGACTGAGTGCTTAGGGGAGGAAAGCTGGGCAGGGCTGGCATCGAGCTCTCCCTAGTGCCTTCTGGTGAGAACAGAGCAGATGCGGGTCTCTCTGGGTCCTTGTCTGGTCAGTTTCTGCAGGGCAAAGTGAGCTGCAGACACCATCCCTGGAGGCAGGGAGGAGAAAGAACAGGCATGTACAAGTTAGCAAATGGGTTTTAAATCTTGGCTTTATCATTTACTTGCCATGGGGCAAATGTCTTCTTTACAATGGGGATAACAACAGGTACCTCTGTCACCAAGCTATTGTGAGGTCCTTTGTAAAGGGTCTGGCACCTGGGAGATTGCAAAGGTGGCTGTGGCTTGCAAAAGCTGGTGTGGAAATCCCTTTCCTAGTGCCCTGGAAAAAAAGAAACGGAGAAAGAAGATAAATGTTTGTGAAGGGTGAAAGGCATCCACTTTGTTTTTTTCTTATTTGAACCTTTGTTATAAATAGAGATAATTTACACCATCAAGTTATTTACTTTAGAGCAGTTCCTTTGCAGTCATTGAGCTTAAAATGCTTTCCTAATGGTTCAGTAGTCAATACTCGGCTGCGTGATCTTGCTAGCAAAGCACAGTTTAGGACACAAGCCTGGATCAGGGTAAGTTCATTATGAGACTGTAATCATTCTTTTCTTGGAAAAACATTGGGGACAGATCTTTAGGCTTTGTGTGTACGTGAGAGAGATTCTGGAACAATGTTAATGATGGTTAAGTGTAGCAATTGGTGCTAGTGGAACTGAGTGTTTTACCCAGACCTCCTGAGTATTCACTCTTACTGTCCCTCTGAAAACTGCTAATTGAGAATCCCGTGGCTTGTTTCTAGCCAAGGGCAGGGCAAGCCGGAAATTTCAGGAACTGAACGGCCCTGGAAGGAGTCCTCAGCCGATGGCAGACATGGTGTTGGTGGATTACTCTTCTTAGATGGTTCTCAGTTGTGTTTTATACTACATCTTAGAATGCCCAGCAAACTTGCACTCCAGTTGCCCATGGTACCAAGTGGCTCCTGAACCCTTTATTGGGTTTCTCCTTTCCCAGGCTCACTTTCCCACCCCCCTCACAGTGATTCCTAGTGTGTCATGTTCCAAATAATCTAACTCGGGGGTGTAAAACTCATTTTCACCGGGGGCCCCATCAGCCTAATGGTTGCCTTCAAAAGTCCAAATGTAATTTTAGGACTGTATAAATGTAACTACTCCTTAACAGTTAAGTGAAAGCTCAGCACTGCCACCAGGTAGAAATAAGGTGCCGGGCCAGACAAAACAAGGTGGGGGGCCAGGCCTTGTGTTTGCCACCTGTGATCCCACTGCTCTCAAAGCCTTGTCTGAGGACCTACCCTAGGGACCACACACTAAGACACGTTCGGACTTCTTCCTTGTGACTGCACTGTTGAGGTTTATAGTGTGAAACCTGGAGCCCACGTGGATGTTTTACTAAGTATAGCAGATGGACATTTGATCTGAAAAGATCCATCCGAAGCGGCAGGATCTAAATATTCTAGCA
Organism: Tonatia bakeri; assembly: GCA_004024845.1. Taxonomy (NCBI): domain Eukaryota; kingdom Metazoa; phylum Chordata; class Mammalia; order Chiroptera; family Phyllostomidae; genus Tonatia; species Tonatia bakeri. The sequence goes on along the minus strand of PVIA01006089.1, from coordinate 66,483 downwards.
AGTCCAGGCGATTGCATTGGTTGCTATTAGTGCCAGGATATCCAGTCAAGAATGGAGAGCTTAACATTGGAAAAAAAGAGGTGGAGACTAAACTGAGGAACTTGGCGGATGAGGCAACCCTGAGTCCAATGACATGTAAATGGGACAAAGGTCCCAGATTGCTGCAGGGAGCGGGGGCACCAGGGTTCTCAGGAGTCCAGGATGGGGTCTTGGGGTAACAAACAGGGTCATTAGCGGTAGGGTGGTCCATTTGCATGGCCTGAGCATCCTTGACAGTTACAATGGAGGTGGAAAGTTGCATGACTTAAGCCTGACTTAATCACTGAGCTTTTTTGAGTATGTTGCCTCATTTAATTCTAACAAAGACATTAATGTAGGTATTTTAATCTCCATTTTATAGGTGAAAAAAACTGATGTTTTGAGAATTTAAATTACTTTCTCATGTTCCTCTTCCTGGAAAGTGGTGGTGGGACTTGATTGACACCCAGTGATGACTGGTTTCATGGTTCATGGGCCTTTGGATGAGAATCCAAAACAAGCAGAGGCCCCTGGACTTAACCTTTGTGGGTACCAGTCTTTGCCAGGATTGGCCACATGGTGACTGGGGACCCCAAGGATTATACTGTGTTTTATGATCAAATCCCATGTCCATGCAGAAGATTTACAACACTGGCTAAAGAATTAAAGAGCAGGTCTAATCACAAAGGAGGAGCAGCATTTCTGCATGCCAAAAGCCAGAGAAGGTGTAGGAACTTGACATACTGTCATAGTTGTGCATACATTGTTTCCTATGTGTGTGAATATTAGGGCAACTGCCAGATTCACCCAGGATTCTATTGACAGAAACACTGTGGTTATTTTAGGCCTAAGATTTTATTTTTATTGTGAAGTATAACATACAGAAAAACACATACAACAAAACGTTGAGTTCCTTAAGAATTGTAAAACGAGCACCCATGAGCCCCTCTCCAAGGCAAGGCATTGAATGTTACCAATGCCTAGATTCCCCATACTTGCCCCTCAGGATTACAACCTCTCCTGTTTTCCAGCTCTATCTTTATCCCAGCAACATAGTATGGTACTCACTGCCTTTTTTTAATTGGTCGTAATACTACTAATTCATGACAATAAAATGTAGCATAACTTGGGTTTCAGTTTTATTTCACTGCATTTTGCCATTGTGCATTCCCATTGTGCATTTTGCCATTGTCTTATTGTGCCATTGTGAAGTGACTTGTCTAAAATTAACCACAGATTTTAGGGACTTTGAAGAAAATGAGCCAGTTCGTTCAGGTTCCACCCCTTAAAGGACTTATGTCTGGGAGACATAGTATGTGTCACCGAGAATAAATAGAGACTTAAAAGGCACTTGGGAGGCATGTACCATTGTCACGGTCACTGAGGAGGATTTACCTGGGTCTCTGTCAAGTGCATCCTGCTTCTTTCTCCTTTGCAGGTCTGGTTCACATAATGAACACCTGAACAGCCACAAGTTCACTGACAGTGGGTTTTTTCATCATCCATCATTTTCTCATAGGAGAAACTGGAGGGTACTCTGAAGTTTTCTTGTTCTAGAAACAAGATACACAACTGCAACTTTCTGGTGCTTTTGTTCATACTTTTCTCTATCCAGAGCACTCTGGGTAATGGCTTCTGCCCTTGGAAAGTTCTTATTTGGTCTTCAAGGTTCCATGCAAATGTCCCTTGTCAGATGAAGACTTTCTATTGCTCTCCCCTAGAGGAGAAAATAAGTTCCTGAAATTTACTATCATGAGGGAGCATTTGAACCTAATTGCATTGCCAATAATGCAATAGATAATTATGTTTACATGCGGGCATTCTCTACTCAACAGTAAGAAACTTGAGGAGAGGGATTACATCCCGTTAATTCTCTCCCTTCTTGGTGATGAACATACAGGCATTTTGCTTACTTTTGTTGATCAATCAGACAATCAATCAATGAAGAGATAAAGTCCTGTGGAGGCAAATTAATGTTAGAGATGCATCACACCTTAAACTAGAAGGACAAAACAAAGTTATAAATTATAAATTAAAATAGTTGAGCAGAGTTAGAGAAAAAAAATCAGCCTCTATGGAAAACAGTATGAAATTTTCTCAAAAAACTAAAAATAGTGATTCCACTGCTGGGATTATACCATAAGAATCCCAAATCACCAATTCAAAAGAACCCGTGCACCCCAATGTTCATAGCAGCATTATTTACAATATGCAAGTGCTGGAAACAGCCTAAGTGCCCATGAGTAAATGAGTGGATCAAAAAGCTGTGGTATGTTTACACAATGGAATACTACCCAGCAGAGAGAAAGAAGGAGCCCCTACCCTTCACAACAGCATGGATGGAACTGGAGAGTATTATGCTGTGTGAAATAATCCAGGTGGTGAAAGACAAATACCATATGATCTTGCCTATGAGTGGAACTTAATCTACAAAACAAACAAATTAGCAAGATAGAACCAGAGACATGGAAATAAAGAACAAACTGACAGTTACGAGCAGAGTGGGGAAGGGATAACGGTGGAAATACTGGGAAGGGTCAAGTCAAGGAACGAGAATGGGTACGGACAATGGGGTGGGGATTGACTGAGGGAGAGGGGGCTGGGCGGGGCTAGAGAGAGCAACGTGGAAAAAGGTGGGACAACTGAACAATTAAAAAAAATCAAGAAGCGTGATCTGGAAGAACTACAGTGGGATGATGATATTGGTGCTTCATCCAAGAACACAGGGAGTGGCATAGACGCAGCAATAGGCTATTGCTTTAGACAGAGCACTGCTCCTGGGGCCTGAAAGGAAGCATGCCAGACCATGCTGGTCTCTTTCATGTAACCTTATGGCATTTAAGAAATCATTCATCTTATAGAAAGTATTTACTGTGTCCATAAAAACATGAATGGGGTACATGTAAATATGCACACGCATAGCAGAATAACACCTGATGCATTAGGAAAACATGCACAGCTGGTTGGTTTGGGAAACTTGGACACTTCGACACATTGTTCACTTTTAAATAATTGGAGAAAAACTTTCATAAAACAGACATATGCTTTTATAACAGGAGCTATTTCAAGTTCAAAATTTTCAGTTAATCTTCCTAAAGACTTCAGGCTCCTACATATTTAATCCGTGCAACACATTCTGGTGAAGTGATGATTTAACATTATGGTGCTCTGGGAGGTACCCTGGAAATTAAAATGCAGAGCTTCTGATTAATCACACTCTTCCTTATGAAACTGAATGTTCTGGGGATCAAATGCTCTTACTGTAAAAAATCAGCAGTGAGCTCCCTTTTCAAGTGTCTTTTTTTTCTCTTTCTATTATTAAAAACTTTCCCCGCCCCATAGTTCTAAGTGATGCATGTGGTTTATAATAACCAAAGGGGGTGACAGTAAAAGTGGTAACGCTCATGAATATCTTCGTTTCCATCCAAGCAAAGGCGTTATACAAATATAGAGGACGGTTGTGGTCACTGGGTTGTATTGGACTTGGCACGCCGAGCTGCTGTGATTTGCATGGTCAGGAAGCTAGGAAATGAACAAGGGGAACGTCTCATTTCTGAGTGAGGGTGGAGATAGTAGGTATTAAAGGTTATTTATATTTATCAAATATTTACAGGTTTTCTAGAGGCAGGTATAACAGGAATTTGAAGTGTAGGTTTGGCACTGACCTTTCTGGCAGCTTTCCCCCCCGCCCCACCCAGATTTTCTCAAATAAATATAACATTTTTTTACATTCAAGGCACTTTCAATAAAAGTGTATATTCTCTCTGGATCATGACCAACTCTCTTATGTAAACTTGGAGTCTAGGAGGTTTCTGTCTATCCAGTGACTTGAGGACAGAGGAAGGATCTTGTTGTTTCTTTCTCTGGGCTCTTCTCTGCTTCCTTCTTCATCAATGTCTGGCGTTTCAAGGGGAGGGTCTTCTGCCCTTGAGTTTTTACCGCCATTTGGACATGAACATTTGTTTGAGATAACACTGTATGTATTAATTATGCACCTATAATATCAGTTGAAACATGAATTCAAACTAAACATTCCTGAAGGATTTTGCAACAAAATATGGACTTAGGGCCAGTTTCTTTAATTACTCACATCTGCTTGTTCATTGGTTCACTAAATCTTAATTGATCAGTTACCTCATGAAAGGCACTTCCTCCAGGCACTGAGAATGCCCCCAGCGGACAGGAGAGTATATTGTCTTAGTACCCGACCTCAGATGCTGAGATGGGGGCCCTTGCTGATGACAGTGTTCACTGTGGGAATGGAAAGAGAACACAGATGGAAGAAACAAAAGAATAGGTTATTGTTCATCCAAAACAGGATTTGCAGTACTTATAACAATAAGACAATAGGCTTGAAATTAATGAACAGTTAGAAAATATTTATTAAATACATTGTCTTTCCAGAAAGTGTGACATAATTTTTATGTGAATCTAAAATCTCCTCACCTCCAAAAACATCAGCTTCCTTTTTCTCTTCTCTGTGTTGCCCTATGACCTGTCCACGTGCCCTTATGTACTTCCGCATATTTCCCTGTTCTTCCCTCCTAGAGTTTTCCTTCAGCTTCAACTTAGGCCTCAGGCCAGCTCCTTGGGTGGAGAACACTTCATCTTTATTCTTAATTGTACTTTTTCTATCTCTCTTCTCTAAATTTTGTTAACATCCACCTCACGTACAGTCTTTAAGGGAATCCATAAATAGTACATCACATCAGACTCATAATCTTTTGATCACTTTCATTGCCTGTAGGGGAGAGCCCAGACTCCTGAGCGTTACATCTGGGGCTTTACAATTGTCCTCATCTGCAAGTCTAGAGCTGATTGTCAGTCACATCCCCACCCTGGCCAGAGTCCTTTGTCACACTTACATCTCTTCACCATTCCCCAACTGGCTCATACATTGATTGCACCATAATTTTTTACATCCCCTCTTCCTTTATACATGCTATTCGTGTCCTCTAGAATGTCTTTATCCATTTTCAGCCAAAGTTTTTCTCCTTTAAGACTCATCTCAAAGATAAACCCCTGCCTGAAGCTTTCTTTGTTAATTCTTGTCATACTGGTAGCTCTCTCCTTTTTATCCACAGTTCTCATCTCTGTGTTGCTTAATGAACTTTGATGGTTCCTACCAGCCTGCTCACGTCTCCCCAGTGTCTCAGGGCTCTCGTAGTTCGATGCCCGAGTTCGTGGTTCTCCTCCTGCCTGGCAGGGTCTCCTTTCCCTTTTCATCTCCCCAAAGGACATCAAATACTTTGTAGACTCAAGGATAAACTTATTTTTTTTTATTTGAAGTTTTGTCAATTATAGCTGACATTCAATTTATATTATACAGCATAGTGGTCAGACATTTATTTCATTTACACGGTAATCCCCCAGTAAGTGTACTACCCACCTGGCCCCAAACAGAGTTATTACAGGGTTATTGACTATTTTCCCCATGCTGTATTTACACCCCCATGACTATTTTGTACCTATCAATTTGTAGTTTTTAATACCTTCACCCTTTTACTCGACCTCCCAACCTTTCCCCAATCTGGCAACCATCAGTCCATTCTGTGTCTGAGCCTGTGTCTGTTTTGTTTGTTCATTGACTTTGCTCCATATGTAAGTGAAATCACATGGTGTTTATCTTTCTCTCTCTGACCCTGGTGGACAGAATCCCGGCTGCTGGTCATGGCCAGATGTTGTGCGGGCTTCTCTTCCCAGCGCTGGTGATCTCGGTTTGAGCAGCTGAGCAGGGGCTGGGGTCCCTTGCTCCTTAGTGGGGACTGCTGCTGCTGAAATATCCCTCCCAATTTTCGACCACCTCACATGAATGTCAGGCCGGCCCATTTTGTGTCTTAGCTCCTCCTACCAGTCTCTACATGGCTTCTTCTTTACATGCTTATAGGACTTCTGCTCAGTTACTCTGCAGGTGGTCCTCCAAGTTCAATGTCCTGTAACTTAGTTGTAATTTTGATGTGATCATATGAGAAGGTGAGCACAGTGTGTACCTACTTCATTTTGACCAAAGCTCTAGGATCAACCTCTTTATGACACTGTTGCTGATCTTTCCATTGAAGTTGAATTAGTTCTCCCTGTTCTGTGTGAATTTTTGTGATCATATTATGGTCTGTAGGAATGTCTTTCTTGTATCTATTGTGTTTTGTGGAACTTATATTTATTCATGTCCTACTGTAAGAACATAAGGATCTTGAAGGAAGGAAGTATATATAATGCACGTATACATTATTCATCTAGTATATATGTATTTAGCATTTGATGTGTTCCAAGCATGTGCTGAGTGTTAAAAATGCATTAATGAGAAAACACACATATTGCCTGACTTCATTATACTTTCTTCTACTAGGGAAGAGAGGCAATAAACTGGAATGTAAGTATTACTGAGTATTACAAGTAGGTTAAGGGTATGCAGAGCTGTATAATAGGGTGGCCTAGCCTAGCTGGGGTAAAGAAGACTGAAGTATGCGGCTGCCTCCTGAAAGGGGAAGTCTGCATTCCTGATTTCTAAGTCAGGTGAGTTTCAGAGGGTGGCAATGTGCAGGGAATAACTGTGGTTAGAATGAAGAGGAGAACGTTTTTCTAATCTAACACATTTCCTGAGACATGGAATATGAGCAGTAATATTAATGGGAACAACTGAAGATATGGATTGTTTTTACTTGTTATTGTCTTTTAGTCAATACATTTCCCTTATTCTGGGGTTGACATTTGTTTGGCTTGATGTATTATTTCATGCATTGATTTCAGTGGAAGTTCTCATTGTTATTATAAAAGCACATTCATAACATCTTGATGGAATTATCCTTCTACTTAAGCATATCAGGCCGATAAAGCCTGGGAGCAAGAGGCAAAGAGGTTGTGCAGAGTACGCTGAAGTTGACTGCCCCGACGCGATACAGCCTGTCCTTAGTGTTCTTTACTTTGAGTCTACAATGGTCTACAGCACACGGGGTTAGGAAAGCTGCTTCCTTACCTTCTGAGGTAAGGCTTGGGAAGGGGTGCTGAGGAAATTAGCAAGAGAGGGAGGATTAGTGGATTAGCGGAAGCCTGAAGACAGGTGTAGATTCCCAGGAGACTCTTCTAGGAGAGAGAAAGCAGGACTGCTCACAAAGGCGTGTGTCCTTGGATGGTACAGTTACAGCCTGAGCTGAAAAGAGCGTTGCACTGTTTTCCACCCTCTCGATCCCAGCACCTGATGATGAGCTTCAGGTCCCAGAGTCACTCAGTTGAAGTTGAAGTCTGACAGTGCTGTTCGTGGAGGAGAGTGCTGATAATGAGACGATTAGTGTTTTGTTGACAGGATCTGTTTGTTTTCAGGTTGGGGGTCTCCAGGAGAAGAGGGAGCCTTGCCAGACCTTGCTGACCTTGTGCATTTCCCCTGTATAAGCTCCTGTGACACCATGAGGTGTGGGGATAGGCCCTGTTCCTGGTCAGCCTTCTACCCCTGGCTCCTGATAGGTGAACAATAAGTATTCATTCAATGGCTGAATCAACACATGTCCTGAATAGCAGCATTAACTCCAAAGAGGATGGCATATGAGATGAGTCATACTTTACAATCACAAGGAAGCTGTTCACCTTCCACCTTCATCTTGACTCAAGCTGGACTCCCCTAAGTCATCTTAGACAAGCCATTTGGACTTCTTAAATCTGATATGTATGTCGGCAGGGACAATTCTACCCCTGTAAATCAGGAGACTTATTACAGTGAGTGCGGTGCCATCTCTGAGCTTCTGAGTGAGCTTGGACCAAGTATTTTCCCTTAATGGGCCTTGAAAGATGTCTTTCAGGAAAGACAAAACGCAGGTATATCTGAATCCTATTCAAGACTTCTTTCATAATCTCTCATAATTCCAATCTTTCTGTTAAGTTCTATGAATTATAATACTTTCATTGTCCTTAGTAGTTCTGTGTCGATTGGTTTAATTTTTTGTATCAAAAGCTTTAGACCACTCATAGAGCACTCTTAATCTTTTTCTCTCTGTAGCAGCTCACTGTGCACCTCCGGTGACCTTCAGTTATATTGCTTGCTTTCATTTGGTCTCTTTTATGTATCATAGGAAGAAGAATAGCACCAGCTCACTGAATATTGTTCCCACTTGTCTCAGCACACCATCAGTAAGTGTTTACTCTGAACCCACTTTGTAAGGCCCAATTCTAGGGAGCAGAATAATGGAGCGGAGATCCAATTGTGACATTTTCAGGACTCTTGTGATCTGGTTGCTAAACACAGCCATTATTAAAAAGTAGATTATATAAACCTCCATTAAAATTTATATTAAAAACAAAATTAATAGGCACTCAAAACTCATCACTTAAATATTTACCTCACTTTAATGTTATCTATGCTCATGAGGTGGTTAAATTAATTATATCTCTATTAGGCAAACCCTGTATCTGGATGCTTCTGACCATCTTTTCTCAACTCTGCATTCATTGCTGTCAGGCTGGTAGCTTGACATTGGCCAAAGTGGGAATATTTATACCACAGAAATTGGTGAATGCTGCAGATCATCCCTCCGCATCCCTCTCCCTGGCAAGTTGATATGCAGTTACCAATGCACCATGACTGCTAGGTGATACAGGAAGGCAGAGACGAGGAGCAGCTGGGAGGCTCAGGGAAACCTAGTGTCCCATAAGCAGGGTAAGGGCATCGGAGCAGCTCTTTGTATGATAGTGCAAATTCATAATGAAAAGGTAACTGGCAAGGTAATTAAAAGGTAACCAAAGGAAACATTCTGTGCTTTGGGCCAAGTACTGTAATTAGTTTCAACACATGCTTTACCAACTAGGATAGAGGATAAAGCAGGTATTGCATATTCTGAATGCAATGAAAACACAACAGCCAAAGCACCTGGGTGTTTTTGATGAGCTTTGTTACAAAGCAGATAGCTGCTCTCCCTTTGTCAACACAAACCAGAGATTTAGAAAAGTAGCAAAGAGAAGGAACTAATATATATGAATGTGTACAGATGCAGCCCATACATTGTTTGGAATCATTAAAACAGTTTTTAAAGCAATATTAATTTATTTTCATTTTACAGCAGTGAAATGGAGGATTGAAAAACATGAAAAAAAAAAAAACCTTTTCCAAGATGACATTGCAAGTAAGTGGCAGGGCCAAGGTTTTTTAAACACGTGTCTGTGATTCTGCCATTCCACAAATGTTTCTTGGATGCATATCGCCTGCCAGTAGATAGCCTGGGTGCTGGAGGGATAATTAACATTAGATCTCTCTGCTCGGAAAGCTTATACTATCCTGTGGGAGGAAGATAAGTAAATAAGTAAAGTAATTATAACCGCAGATGTAAATATCATTACAGGGCCCTGCACATCAGTTCATGAGAAGCACACTCAGTGTGGTCTTAGGGGTTCCGTGCAGGCCCCTAGGATGCTCTAGTTTAATGACTGAAGACAGACAGGAGTCAGGCGGGTAAAATGGAATGAGGTGGGTGGAGAGCATTTCAGGTAAAGGAAATAACATTGCGCAGGACTGGGGTCAAGAGGAGCAAGGCAAGTTAATCATCATAAGGGAATATTTTATTGATGATTTACTTAGTGATTTATTCCTTCAGTTCTTTTAAGAAACCTATCAGCAGGCTTTGTTACCACCCCGATGTTATAGGTGTTGGAGCAGCTAGCTCACAAATCTCTGTGTTTGGGTTTTTATCTTGAGCATAGTGATGCAAACAAAATAAAATGAGATTAGATTCATGTTTTAGAAAGACCACTCTGTTTTCTGTAATAAGTAAAAACTTGATGAGTAATTCCTTCATTTACATTTTTGCTCATTTTTTTCATGTTTGTGTGTGTGTCTGCGTATGAACTGAGAGTATCATGTGTCCAAATCTAAATATAGTGCCGGAGATGTAGCAGTTCGCAGCAGATGGTGACCTTCATTTTTATGAAACAGCAATTTAAAAATTCTCTTAATGACTATTTTTAAGAGAAAAGTAGAAAACAAAATGTAATTGTATCATTATTATATGATGTCAAGCATACTGTTTCCAAGTCCTAAAAACAGAAAGAATTTATGAATGCCAAAGGCTATGGGGTTGGTTTGATGTGGGAGGAAAAATGAAAAAATATATATAAATTTTTAGACATATAACACTAGGGTAAAACTTGAGACCTGACAATTTTATTCAAGTAATTATGTTGGAATAAAAAAAAGATGCATAATTCATGTATGACTCACCAAGACTGTACTGAGGATTAACCATAGAGGTCACACGGTAAAAATGCAGTGACTGGATCGCTGAGAAAGATGGGTGGAGAGCTTGAAGCTATTTGCCCTTTAATACTCCTCGCTTCATAGACTCAGGAGAGCCCAACCTCTTCAGTTGCTTCTTCCCGTGTCTTTGAGCTGCAAGGCCTGTCTGTGCTCTCCCGGGTAGGCTGAGCCTGGGGAGCTGCTGCAGCTTTACAGTGACACCTCAAGACAAGCCCGTGTCCTTCCTATCCCACCCAAACCAGCCCCGGCCCCTCTCCAGGACTAGCCAAACAAAAATCTTCCTTTCGGTCTCCCTGGCAACTCGTTGCTCTCAGTATTGCCAGATACCCAGAATTTCTTGTTTGTTCGTTTTTGTTGCACATTAGTTTTTTTATTTGCTTTTTACCACTTCAAGTCAACATGAACTATTACATTAGTTTTAGGTATAAACCTAGACGTTAGACATTTATGTAACTTACATAGCAATCATCCCAATAATTCTAGCACCCATCTGGCCTCACACAGAGTTATAGTAACATCGAATATATTCCGTAAGCTGTGTAGATGCACAGGCTTTTGACTCCTGCTATTCCCTTCACCAGGAGTTGTCTTTCTCTTTCATTACTAAGACTTCATTCCTCAAGACTTTAATTTTTCTGTTTTTATAACACTATTCTTACAATGAAGTACTTTCTCTTTGCATTGTAACAGGATCTTTCTGCTTATCCTCATAGACTATAGGTTTCTTTGGACAATGAAATATGGAAAAGGGTTTATAACATTTACAAGCAGTCCTGAAGTGTCAGGAACTATTCTAGATGCCTTGCAAAACATCGTACTTAATCTTCAAGCTGACCCAATAGCATATATTATCACTGCCATTTTACAGAAAAGTTAACCAGCTCAGTGAGTTCACTAACTTGTCCAAGGAGAAACTGCTGGTATGGACATAAACTGAGTCTTTGACAGTCAAATTCTCTGTTCTTTTTACTGTGTCACAACATGTTGAAATTATGAGTCAGAGTTTATTTTTGTGCCTGGGCTCGTACTTTCTAGATGCTGCTCCCGGAAAGCAGTCCCCCTCTATCATTCTCCATGGGTTGTGTATATTTCTTTGGGAATTTCTAAAGATTTTACCATACAATAAGGGTCCAAGGGGGTCCAAGAGGAAGTCACCATGAAGAACGCATGGGAGGCCATCAGGGCCTTATGTGATGGTTGGCGAGGACATGGATAGACACCTGCCACTGGAGTGACTGACCCATATAATGAACGGCCATTGGGGTGCTCTAGAGCAGATTTAAAGGAGACCCCATGCGTTCCAGCCTACATCTGAGTGATACCAGACACTGGGCAGGTAGGAGAGCACCTGTAGCTACCACATGGGTCAGGCCAGTCATCCAGGATGCTCCAGACAGTCAGAGCTCTGTTAAGGTGGACATTGTTCTGTTGGTCCGTGAGACGGGCAGCCTGTAACCCTGTTCACTGACCTCTAGTCAACCGTCTTTCCAGCATCTGCCTATGGGGATAGAGAGGTCACTATTTAGCCTGTAAATGTGTGTATTCTCTGTAAATTACTTATCCTTCTTGTATGATGACATTCTGCAAGATTGACCTTAACTCTGTTTTCTTGGCTAAAAAATGCAGGTCTTCTTAAATAAATGACTTTTTTAAAAATGGTTTTACTCTCAGGAAAGGGTACAATCTCCCATTTCTCTGACACCTTGCTTTTTAAATGGCTTCAATCCCTATAACTACATGAAAACAACATCACTGCCCATAATTTGAGTTGAGAAAACTAAGGCCCAGGGAGATAAGGGGGCCCCAAAAATCATGGAACAAGGTAACAACAGATCTGAAGTGTGATCTCAGGTCTGTCGACATTTAAAGTTCTTTCCATCACATTTCTGTTGATTAAAAAGAAAAAAAGGCAAAGAAATAGTTAAAAGAAGCATCCCGGTTGAATTTTTGATGCTGCTCATCCACTGTGGTGTTATTAACTAGAACTCAACACTTGGGCTATTTCTGATCATTTGATGGCCTCACTGACAAGAGTGTCAACTGCTTAGAAGGAGATTGGTTAGGGGAACGGAATCTCTTCTGTCGTAAATCACAGCTTCAAACATGTTCAGACTTTCCCTACATGAGGCACACACACGAAAGGCTTCAAGAACTCATATATGAAAGCTGGTGTATTTAAAGCCTCATGAGAATATTTGTGAAAATTGATGACAGTAAAGAACATTGCTTTTCAAATTAAAATAAAAAAATAGAGCTTTGAAAAGCAGATGGCAGTATTTTTACTCAAGGTAGAAAGAATCCATCAAAAGTCTATTTCCTTCCTTTCTCAGCATGGCTGATGTGCTAGCGTTCATTTATTCAGTTTCTAATGACACTCAGAATGTTGCTACTCCACAGTTCCATGCGCCTGAATCTTTAGACTTCTGTCCTGCAGTTGACATTCAAACTTGCAATAGAAATTCCTCCCAAGAGGCCGATACATTATTTGTGATTTTTGAATGTCCTCAAGTTCACAGGTTTTCAGCGATCATTCTCCTGCCTAATGTCTCCCTGCCTGATCTGAGCTTCTACTCTGTGTGCCTGTCCGGGACCCCGTCTTTCAGTTGAGTCTCCTCACTTGGTCTTTTTGAAATCACCACAGTGCTTCCATAGCACCAAAGTCAGTTTTTGGACATGGTTATTATATACTATGAAGAGCTATCAGCTGTACATTGAAAACTGCCAAACAAATAGTAATAACAACATAAAACAGGTGCCTAAGACTTATCTACTTAAATACTTCTATTCCTGACTTGGTTTGGATGTTATCTATTGCCAGTGATTTCTACAGCATGGTATCCTTTTTTTCATGTTGTAGTACAGATCAATTAATTTCATGTTTTTTTTAACTGGATAATTATTTCCTGATTGTTAATTAGTATGGCATTTTTGTCTATCTTACAAGATAGGAAATCTTATTGTCAATGGGAGAAACCTTGATAATGAGGAATATAGCTTGAACCTGCTGAGATTTATCTGCATCAGCTTGAACTCTCCCAGGCTTGATTGATGATTGAGGGTTTTTCCTGTTCATTCTACAGTCTTGTGCTGCATCCCAAGAGCTTCCAATTTTGTCTACTTTCCTTTTCCCTCTTGAATTAATTTTACACTCTGATTTTTTTCCTATAGCATTTCTCTGTAAATAACCAGACAGCCATTAGCTCTAATCAGGCCTGGTTTGTTCAGCTCAGTTCCGTGGCTCTGTTTCAGTCAGAGTCCAATCAGGAGCAATAAACCACACAGTAACTGGAACAGATAAAGTTCATATCAAGAATTATTTTTGCCCTGGCTGGTTAGCTCAGTTGGTTAGAGCATTGTCCTGAAAGGCCACGGTTGCAGGTTCGATCCCCAGTCAGAGCAATGCAAGAATCAACCAATGAATGCATCAATGAGTGAAATAATAAATCGATGTTTCTCTCTTTCTCTCAAATCAATGAATTAAAAAAATCATTTGGATAACTATAAGGAGGATAACTATTATGTAAGGAGGCAAAAAACTTTGAAAACTACTATTTTGGAGTTAAGGGGAAAAAGCAGGGAAAGAATAAGCATGAAAGGGGGTGAAAATTTCCTCGCTAAGACTCGGATTTGGACCTCACAGGAGAGGGTGTAGTTGCAGTTGTGGCTTCTTGCATATGTATGGCCCATAACTGGTCAACAGTCATTGGATAAGCAGATGGCATCTCTCCTGGGTGCAGGGGACACTAAGCTTGTGAGCCAACCACTGGGGTACCTGCAAGACTCCATGGAAATCTACCCCCAGAGAGCCACTGAAAAAGAGATTTCCATCTTGACATCCCATCCCTGACTTTCTGTTTTACCCTTTTTAAATCACTCTGTTCCTTCAACACCACTGTCCACAGGGGCGAGAGGGAACTGGCGTCCTCCACATTCTCTCTCTTGTTTCCTTGAGAACCATCTGTGAATTGTTAATAATTTGAAGAAATAAGGCAAATAAACAAAGAAAAATAGGCTGCAAAAAGTGTATTTTACTCATTCCAAGTAGCTGGAAACAATTGAAGCTATCTTCTGAGAGCAATAAAATTCGCATCTTCAGTCATTGCAGTTTGCCCCATGAGAATCTGTCATAGTCAGCTAACCAGAAGCATTTCCTTCGTGCAGACGCTCATAAAGTACTATTCTTGTTGCTGTTGAGTGAAAAAGGAGATGTCAAGACATCAGGGAACAAATTCACCAAAATCCATCAGCCTGCAGGGCTTGCACCCTCCCAGATGTCCAAGGCTGGGATGTGGTTCTCTAAATCAGGAACGGCACAGCAGGGAGGGTAGGTGACTCCCCTCCTCCTCTCTCCAGCCCATCCGAGGATTGCTCCCGGTCTTTATTTATGCTCCGTCTCCTCTTTTCACAGACAGAGGAGAGCGGGCCTCTGTAGAATTGTGTCAGGAGCATTGGGCGGCTCTCACCACACTGCTCACTGCCCTCCCCTCTCTGTTCTGGTCCCACTCCTGCCATTGGGATTTTCTCTACTTGAAAATTCTTTTTTGCCCTCTTATCCAATTTCTAATCTTCCTTCTGATTTCCGCACAAGTATCTCTCTTTCTGGGAACACATCCATGACCTTCCTGACTAGGTCAAATTTTCTATCAAGATTTCTCACAACATCTTGAATCTATCCTTTATAACACTTATCAGAATTGCGGTTTTACGCTTATGGTATAATATTTTTTATTATTCTGTCTTCCCCACCAGACCATTTGCTTGAAGAGATCAGTGGCTACGGTGTGCTTATTCATCATTGTACTTGATAATCTAGTAGATACTCATCCAGGGGATCTCTGTTCTCCGGTCTGTCTGTCTGAATGTCTGCCTTTCTCTAGGAGTCTGGCTCCTTCATTGAGGTTTGCCTGCTGACCCGGTGCTCGCCGGTCCCTAAATGACTTAGTGGGATTTGCGGCCTGTCACCGGGCTGCTCCTTTTTTGCTGAACTGGCCCTGCCTGCGTTCTTCCTGCTGAAAGCTGAATCCTCTGATTCATATCATGGGGTGTAGTTTTTATCAACTTAAAATCTCTCTTTCACCTTCAAAGTCACACCTTCTCTTCCCAAGTGCGTGTTTGAAATCTTTGGGATACGAAGGGGCTTGCACTCGACACACACTCGCAACCCCCTGCCTCACCCCTCCGTTCCCACCTTGGTGGTGCCTTCACTCAGAACCCGGCCCCCCGCCTCCCAGGGTCTGGAGGCAGGTTCCCCATTTCCTGACTTGTAATTCCAGCTCGACAAAACTCACACAGCACCCAAAACATGAGGCGTCCAATCCTATGAACCAAAATCTCACCAGCCCCGATGTGGACTGCACATCTCACTAAGGTGGAGCTCGGACTGGCACGAGCACCCCACTTTGGGGAGCGCAGCCAGTGAGTAAGAAGCAAGCTATAGAGAGCAGATGTCATAGCGACCAGTGACAAGGCCTTTAGGGGCATGCAGGAACTGTTTGAAAGACCCTCATGTCTAATGTTTTGTTTTATGTGTAGCAGTTTAAATTACAAGCAATTTAAAATTTAAATATTTATTTGTAATGCTTACCAAATGTGGTGACACTGGAAGTATTATTTTTTCTCTACACTCCATTAGTTGACTATCCATGATGTTGGGGGAAAAAAAAACAGAACATAGTTTGAAGACAATATAATGGCTAAATCTGAACCACAGAAGCTCAACAGATAGTATATGCCAGCTGCTCTTCTGTTTAGATTTCTATTTCTAGAAATAAAAGTAGTCAGATCCTGTATGACTCTGCCAGTTACACTGTATATAATCTCAGGCAAGTATTTTGGTCTCTGTGTCCTCATCCGTAGGATCAGGTTATAACAGTGTTAGAGTATAGGCATGCTAGGAGACCAAGCAAAGGCACTCGCATGTTTAAGCACTTGGAGCAGTGATTCTCAACCAGCATGCCACAAGAATTTTTAAAACATGCAGTACCTGACTATTTAGTCAGGGGTTCTGACCTCTTTGCCCTTAGACTGTCAAATAAAAAAGTGACAACAGCCAACATGGCAATAGCTGTCTGGTGTGAATGAATCAAAAGTGTCTATATCTCTCAGTTCAGCAAAAATACATTTTTTGGTGCACCACAGAATTTTAGTAATTAGTTAATGTGTGCCATGGGATGGAAAAGGTTGTAAATTGCTGGCTTAGGACAATGCCTCCTCTTTTCTTGCTTTCTTCCTTCACAGGTCTAGCATTTCCCGTCAGGGTGTCAGATGCATCAAATACGTTCATTCTGGATGCCCTCCAACCCGGCAGGAGGCTCCGTGTGAACAACAAAATGCCCTTGAGGGCGATGTGTGCAAACGCCCAGTGAGAGGACCCGCAGTGGACCTTGCCCACTGTGGACGTGAGCCTTGTTCTGTCTTTAGTGGGACCATAGGCTGTGCCTCTCCTGGGCTTTCATTTGTCTTTCCAGAGTCCCAGATGCCCCAGGAACACCCAGGCTATTCATCCCCTTCCTTTCTTCAGAGACTGAAATAAATACACTTTAGTGTCAGGGCACTGGACAGAGATTCAGCAGGTACGGCCCTGCCATGCTGTCTTTGATCTTGACACTTTCAGAGTTTCATTCCCTCTTAGGTGAGATCAGGAGTCCCTTTCACATGTTTGCACAAAGGCTTTGAGTATCCAATGTGATTACTGTATAGCTACAATTTGGAAATAGTGAAGCTTTGTATAGATTTGAGTTAATAATAATGATTGGACAATGGGGTGAGGATTGACTGGGAGGGGGCTGGCCAGGGCAGGGCAGTGGAGAGCAATAGGGGAAATATGGGACAACCATAATTGAAATTGAACAACAAAAAATAATTTAAAAAAAGAAAATCAACCTAGAATAATAATAATGATTGGTAATGTTGTTGGAAATGAGGCTCCTCTATGGGATCATGAGGAAAGCATCTAAGGACCTGTACATGGGAGACAGTGGTGTGGCGAGACGGTTTACTCAGGTGGAAATAGAAGCCCCCACCCTGGGTTTCTAATGTCCCAACTCTGTCCATCCTGCCATGGAAAAAGTCACACCATGTCTTCAGCAAGGCCAAAATGAAAGCCAGTGTCAAACTTTGGTTTCATATTAAAGCTCAGTCCTTTGGAGCCCCTGCCATCTGCAGAGGATTCCAGTAGCTACCAGACTCACATGGCCAGGTGCTCCTGTTCAAGAAAACGTGTGGACATGTGGGGCAAGTGCAGGTCACGAGCAAGAGAAAGGGACATTTTCTTCTTTTTCCCCGGGGATTATATTAGTTTGGATTTGGGACAGACCAGGTTTTTTCCCTAAAAGATCCATTCAACTGCTTAAGCATTTGGAGGCTTTGAATAGGTCCACAGGCTGACAGGCCTCTCTGGTCAAGTTCCTTCTCTTGTGCCCCCTCAACAACCTGGTACTGGATGGGGAAGGGAGGTGTGTTAATCCCCTTGGTGGAGCAATGCTGTGTCCCCTGGAGTGTGAAGCTGTAGCTTCCTGATGAAGCAACAGGCTCAGGTTCCCCAGTTTATTAAGTTCAGTGTGTAATACCTTTAAACCTCTTCTCTTACTAGTAATTATCTAAGCACCAGCAGTGACAGTAACACTGATAAGCAGAAAACACATGACCCAGTCTATACAGAGGGTGCCTTTACATTGGATCTTCTCCAAGTTTGGGGACAGAGAGTGGTGGAAGGTTGTTAGTTACCCTTTCAAAGTTCCCACCACCACGGCATCAGAGCCATGGGCACAGAGAAATGTATGGACCCAGGTGGCTCAATCCTTCTAGGAGAGGTAGGTGCTGAAAGAAGTACTCACTGTGCAGACTCCAGGAGTGATTCTGACCAGCCATCCCCCTACAGCACTCAGTCTGAAAGTTAGGGCCTAGAGGTGCTACAGAATTTATGGAAGCTGACTTTATTTTCTGTGATCCCAAGGACAGACAGAAGATTTTACTAAGAGGGGTCAAGACTGGATGACTTCTGGGGCCCTCCTGACTCTTACATTCTTGGGTGCCATAACTTTTAAACTGTAAAATAACTACAGCCATTACTTACATGGCACTATATGTACCATGGGGCAGGCACTGTTTATATGTTTTAAATCTATTACCCCTTTAACCTGCATTACAGCTCTAGGAGGCAGGTGCTATTGGGCCCTTATTTATAAATGAGGACATAGATGCACAGAGAAGTAAAGAAACTTGCCCAAGGAGCAGAGACATTAGAAGAGCGAGGATTTGAATCCAGGCAGTTTGCCGCAGACTCACAATCTTAACCACCACTCTCTGGTGTTGACATCAATCAAAATGGAATCTTTCCATCAAAGCTAACTCTGTCCTCTCCCATTGCTCCTTTGCTTAAGGCAGATGTAGATTAGATCATTTTTTAAAAAGACCATTTCCCTAAGAACACACTGCTTTTAGACACAGTGCTACCATAATATCCCAGAATGTGTATCATAAGTAAGCAGATTCATTCATTAATTCGACAGATAGTGAGTAAACACTGCCTCTCTTAATTACGGAGCTGGGAAGAGAGGAATGAATGAGACGTGCTCATACTGGTGCTTTTAGAGTTAGTACATAAAATAATGTGAGTGAAAGAGTCTTTACGTGATTATTATTTTTTAAATTTACATGGTGTTATATTATTCTTTGATGGCATTAAATAATACAAAGTTTTTGGTTCCTTCAATTGCTTCTGTCTTTCTAATTAAGGGATTTATGCTTCTCACTGTGCCACATTTCTTTCTCAAGTTGGTATTTTCGTGACTGGAGTGTGGTAGGAATTAGTGTTCTGAAATAGTGCATCCACAACCTGTTTATAACACCAGTCAAGAGGCAGAAGGAACGGTCAGGTGAGTTAAAGCTTGCAATCTGGATGCCTAAGCACTTTAAGTGAATCCCCTAAATTGTATAGGTCCTCCTTTATTACCTGTTAAAGGTTGGCAGAAATAAGCCATGGCACGGTATATTTTAAAATTTAGGGGCTTCTGTTGTAAAAATCTAAAGATCCACAAAAGAAGTGTTTGTTTTATCTAGAAGAAAGTGAAATGAAATCCATCGTGATATCCCATGTCCTCCACCATTAGGTCCAGTGGCTACAGAAGGTTACGTCTACTGGAACATTTTGCTGAATTTCCATCTTCATTCCATCCTCACTGTCATTGTCTTCACTCAAAATGTTTTCTTTTCCTCCTAGACTGGTAAAAACACACTAATTGCTTCCTCTTTACAGTATCACTCTCCTCCATTTAATTTCCATGTTGCTGTTAAATATTTTGAAATTACAATCCTAATGATTTGATTCTCTCACCTTCTTAGAGCCATTGAATGGTCATTACCTTCACAAGAGTTCAAACATACAGATTCTGTTAGCAGAACATACAACAGTCTTTGTATTTTATGTCCTAATGAGTTCTTGGTCTTCTTCTCTGACCATGCCCCCTTTAGCATCCCGAATTGCAGTCATGCTGGAGCTGTGCTAAGACATTCCATTATCCTCAGGGTGCTTTACACATGTTGTATCTGAGCCACTTGAAGATATTCAGCCCCCTTTTCTCTTACCTAAAATCTATGGGTCCTGTGAAAGTGTCCTTTCACCTGCCTTGTTAGTCCGAGTTGGATGTCATCCATTTGTCTCTGTACCTCCTTGGGCAAGCCTGCATCACTGCCGCTATCACGCTATATTATGGTCCTCTACCTGTGCTCCTGTCATCCATGTTCACCTGTAAACTCTTTGAGGGCAGGGACTGTGCTTTGTTTACTCTCCTCCCTAGTATTTTACATAGTAATTGGCACAATGATGAAAGCACTTAGTAAAGGCTTGTTGAAGTCAAATAGACTTCTGAATTAACAAATGAGGATGATAGTCATTTTCCAAGGTGTGAAAGCAAATAATAGCACTTCATTGCAACCCCCTTCATGGAACCCCTGAACACCAAGATGCTGTTCATCTAGCCGTCCTGGGCTCACCTGTGTGTCCTGGCGCACACCAATGGTGCCTCCAAAGCCTGTGGTCCACATTCATTTTTAAGAGATATTTTGGCTGAGTATAGAATTGTAGAATTATAATTTGAGCATGTTTCTCTTTTAGCACATTAGATATATTTCACTCTCCTCTTGTCAAATAATTTTTGTGCTTGATCTTATCTTTCTCTGTATAGAAACAAAGCTGTCTTTAAGAATTTTTTTTTCATTTTTGGTTTTCAACAAGTTGATTATGATGTGTTTTTTGGTGTGACTTTATTTTTCTTCTATGACATTTATTAAACTTCCTGGATCCATGGTTTTATAGGTTTCACTAAATATTGATAATTTTCAGCCACTGTTATTTCATATGTTTTTGTCCCTTGTCCCTTTACCGAAATCAATTAGACATTTCTGGCTACTTGAAATTTTCCCATAGCTTCTTGAAGCTATGTTTATTTTTTATGATCTTTTTTCTCTCTGTACTTCATTTTCAATAATTATTATTGACACATCTTCAAATTTACTGACCTTTTCCTCTGAAATATGTAACCTCCTGTAAATCGTTTCTTGTTAATTTTTATTGGGTCAGCCAAAAAGTTGGTTTGTTGTTTTTTGTAAGGTGGTTCTAGTAGTGCTTAGTTGTCGTTAACTTCATGTGAAATGATTTTGTTAGACTGTATTATGACAGCTGTCATATCAGTGTGCATTTAAAAAACGTATCAAAATTGGTGAATTTTTGTGTAGCCATTTTAATATTGAAGATGGAAGGAAATAAGCAACATTTTCAACATATTATGCTTTATTATTTCAAGAAAGGTCAAAACACAAATGAAATGCAAAAACAGAGATCTGTGTGGTGTGTGGGGAAGGTGCTGCGGATCGAATGTGTCCACAGTGGTTTGTGAGTTTCGTGCTGGAGGGTTCCTGCGGGACGATGCTCCGCAGTCCAGTAAACCAGTTGAAGTTGATAGCCATGTAATCAAGACATTAATTGAGAACAATCAACATTACACCACGTAGCAGATATCTGACATACTCCAAATATCCAAATAAATAAAGTTATTGGTGAAAATGAAAAATGTGACTTTTATTTTTCAGACAAAACCATATGGTCTTTTTGACCAACCCAATAAATTTCAGATATTGTATTTTTATTTCCTAAAGTTTAATTTGGTTCCTTTTAATGTCTTTTTGTTATGTTCACTTTAGATTGTTGCTGGACTCAAGTCTGTCAGGCTCTTTGATAGAAAATACATGCCTATTGATAGCATTTTCCCTTAGTCATGTAACATTTTGTTTTTAGATGTACCTTTAGACGTCATGTCAACATTTCTTGAAAAAAATGCGTGGCACTGCCTCATTGTACACGAGGTGGCCATGCTGTCCACATACTACATCACTCTCTCTCAATCAGAATAAAAGACAAACCCAGTATTCTTTTGTAGGGAAAATATATATTTTATTTATGCTTGCTATGAGTCAAATATCTATGTTGATTATTGTTTAGTCATACAGTTTAAACTTGAGCTAAATATAACAGTTTTAATTAGTAGGACTATATGCCATTTACTAATTTTTTTTCATTTAAATGGTCTCATCTGATACCAGCAACACTCCTATGAAAAATGATATCCCCTTCCAAACTTTACAGTCCCCTCTTTAGATTCAATGACCCAGAACACAGAAATTATAAAGGATTGCACAGTGTTTATTATCTTACTGGAGTTTTTTGATACTTAGTGCAGACTTGTATTTACAAAACTGTTGCACTATAAGATTAACTATATTAACCGGAGGTAAAATAATAGAAAAATGTATTCATTCTAATGTCACAGCACAAAAATGAATAGCTATTCTTACAGATGCCCTTCTTTGATTTTGTGCCTGTGTATGTGTATGACTCACACTGATATCACATCTATAGCAAAGACAAATGTTAGTGGAACTATTCTGTTTGTTCGCCTTTGTTCATGGTGGCGGAATCTTGTATTGTCCTTTCAGCGATCTTTCCAGAAGATAAGAGTTGCATCTCCAGAGACGAGTCATAATGTGAGTTGTTTGCACAATGGAGGCTCTATTTATTGAAAGTTGATTTGAAGCAATGTGAGACTTCTATAGCAAAATGGTGAATTCAGAAATAAAAAAAAAGAATTCTCTGAAAGCCCATATAAATTTAATGTATAAAAGGAACTCTCAGAAATTATTGATTCTTTGTTAAAACACATTCTAGTAACCTTGGTTTCCAGATTTTCTAAGCCAGATCCCATTTAAAGCACAAAATGTGAGGAGGATTGATAACTGTGTCATTTTCACTGAGTATTTATTGATTAGATGAAGCCCTCTTGAACACTCTGCTGCTACAAAAAATGTAGAACACATGGTCTTGTCTTCAAGGATCTTAGATTGAGAAAAACTTGACATATATAAAAATAGTACAAAATAAAACACTCAGAACATCAAAACAGAGTTGTAGAAACTCGTTTCCAGGTTTAATAAGAGGGAAGACAATGACAGACTGAAGTCCGAAACTGAAAAGTGAGATAGAAAGTTGGAACAAATGTGAAAGAGCTGTGTCTCACCTAGCGCTGAACTGTGAGGCCATGCTGGCTGCCTGCACAGAGAACACAGGTCCTGGACCACTTCAGTTCAGCTGTTTTTAGGGCTGTCATAACATCACATACAGACACGGGGGGAGTAAGCTGTTTGGTCATTTTTATTGGGTCACACGTGCCAGTTGGTTAACTAATGTTATTCAGTTGTGAGTGATTAGCTTCTTCAGTTGCATGTTTGGACCTGTTTTTTAACCTGTCTGAGCCCCCGTGTCTTCATTTAAAAAAGAAGATGATAGGCATGACTTCACTAAGGAGTTATTGTGAAGATTGAATGAAATAAAATTTGTAGAGCACATAAAACAGCACTTGATGCACAAATTTTAACACATGCTATTTCTTAATAATAATAAAAGCCAGTGTGTTGATAACACCCATGTATGTGGCATGGTTCCAATTGTTCTTTATATCTATTAACTCACTGAATCATTGCATCAACTCTAGGAGGGAGATACTGCTATTATCCCCATTTTCCATTTGAGAAAGCCCAATCACAGAAATATAAGTAACCTGCCCAAGGACCTACCTACTTAAGTAGTAAAGCTATAATTTGATCCAAGTGCTGTATCCTAGGTCCTTTGGTAATAGTACTACCACAATATCATTCACAAGAAAAAATATAGATATTAGAGTGACATGAAAATATAATGTCACTAATTTCTGGAGGCAGAAATCACCTTTTTATCAGAGGATTCAAGCGAAAGACATACAGTCAGGAGACTGGACCAAATAACCTGTGTGGTTACTAATGATGTATTTATTTTAATGTTGGCTATTATCAATAAAAAGTATGTTTCATTAGTTGTGCAGAAGCTTTTTAATTTGATGTAGTCCCATTTGTTTATTTATTCCTTTATTTCCCTTGTCTTAGAGGATATAGTGGTGAAAATATTGCTGTATGGGATA
The DNA here is from genome assembly GCA_004024845.1 of Tonatia bakeri. Taxonomy (NCBI): domain Eukaryota; kingdom Metazoa; phylum Chordata; class Mammalia; order Chiroptera; family Phyllostomidae; genus Tonatia; species Tonatia bakeri. Next base: position 42,726 of record PVIA01006089.1, on the reverse strand, counting down.
TCTGAAATTTTACTACCTATGGTTTCCTCTAGGACTTTTATGGTATATAGGCTTATGTTTAAATCTTTTACCCATTTGAGTTTATTCTGGTGTATGGTGTAAGTTGGTGGTCTAGTTTCATTGTTTTCCATGTACCATTCAAGTTCTCCCAATACTATTTGTTCAAAAGGCTATTTTTGCTCCATTTTATGCTCCTGCCCCCTTTCTCAAATAGTAATTCACCATAGAGATATGGGTTTATTTCTGGGCTCTCTATTCCATCCCATTGATTTATGTGTCTGTTCTTATGCCATTAGCAGACTGTTTTGATTACAGTGGCTTTGTAATATAGTTTGATGCCAAGTATTGTGATCCCTCCTACTTTGTTCTTCTTTCTCAAGATTGCTGAGACTATTATGGTCATTTTTTGTTCCATATACATTTTTGAAATATTTTTTGATGCAGACACCAGCCTGTAGTGTCTGTGTCATTATGGATGAAATGAGACATTCACACGGACTACTGAGTCTGGCAGAGGAAAAGGGACAGCATGGCTTTTCTCTCAAAGGGAGCAAAAGCCTTGGCCCTTGCCATGACCCAGCTTTTATTGGGTTTCTTGGCACATTACCTGATGGTTCTCATTTACTATGCACAGGTTCACTTTAGGTGGTTACCTTTTATAGAAAAACAAAGGAGCCAGTGCTGCTAATCACATCACAGAAGAAGGATATTTGCAAATGAAAACGCAAAAGTAGTTGAACTGGTGTCACTCATCCTTGGAAGGTTTAGCATGGATTTTAGAATGTTACTTTGCAGTAAATGTCCTCAATTCAGGGTGAGGGAGTGGGGCCCATGTATCTCCAAGTGGGAGCTGGGCCCACACCACACAGAATGTTCTCCTACAATTTGTTCTAAATCTGTGAAGTATGCCATTGGCATTTTATAGGGATTGTGTTGAAGCTATAGATTGCTTTAAGTAGTATGGATATTTTAATGATGTTAATTCTTCTGATCCATGAACACAGTATATGTTTCCATTTATTTGTCTCTTCTTTGACTTCTTTCTTCAGTATTCTGTAGTTTTCTGAGTACAGGTCTTTTATCACCTTGATTAAGTTTATTCCTAGGTACTTTATTTTCCTTGTTGCTGTAGTAAGTGGGATTTTTTCCTAGTTTCTGTTTGTGATATTTCATTATTCGTATACAAAAATGCCTTTAATTTCTGAATATTTACTTAGCATCCTGCTATTTTGCCAAATTCACTTTTTAGGTTAAGTAGTTATTAGTGGAGCCTGTATAGTTTTCCATGTACACTATCATGTCATCTGCAAATAATGATAGTTTTACTTCCTCTTTCCAATTTGTACTGGGAGCTGCCCTGCCTGGTTTCAGGAGCTGTAAACCCCCATGGCTAAGGCTGAGTTAGTTAGCGACCTTTGGACCATAAGCCACTAAGGAGACAAAGCTTATCTCCCTGGAAGAGTGCTGCTTCTGCTCCTTTTTCCATAACTGGCCTCCAATACTTGATCGGTTAGTCAATGACAGGTAAGATTCCCCAAGGGGAGAACAACCTAAGACAGGCACAATCATGTGGAGGCCCCAAGGAAGGACTTGGGGGGCTACAGTAAAAGGGGGTGATGGACCCTCGCTCCTCGGCTTTGACAAAGGTTGAGTCTTCATTCTGCCTGTGAGAAGTCTCCTAATTTCTTGGCTATCTTGCCTCCTCTGCCTGACTTAAGCCTGAAACAATTACAGAGGGTGGTGCAGCCCTGTGCTAGATAGGACAGGCTCCCTGTGTGATCAGGCCTGAGAAAGAATACATAAACTTCTGTGAAACCTGCTTTGCTAAGAATGCTCTTAATTAAATGACAAGGGTCCAAGCACGAAATGAGTTTGTTTCCCAAAGTTTTGTAGCCCATTAGCTAACAGACCCTGACTCAGAATAGGCCCTCAGAGTTCTTTGTATGTTATCTATTGTTTGATCCTTACTGCCTGACAATGATTAATGAACTTTACCTGTATTCCTGTGCAATTTAAAAGCCAATAAAAACCCTGTGAAGGGAAGGATTGGGGTGCTCTCCTCTTGAGAGAGTTTCCAGGTCACTCCGAGGCACCCTCCCCTTGAGAGGGTAACTGTGCTGTCCCTTTTCCTCCACAGGACTTGGTAGTCTGTATGAATGTCTCATGTCTCATCCATAACTCCGGATACTGCCAGCTGGTGTCTGCATCAAATTTGAATGCCTTTTATTTCTTTTTCTTGTCTGATTACTGTGGCTAGAACCTCCAATACTATGTTGATTAAAAGTGTTAAAAGCAGGCACTCTTGTCTTATTCCTGATCTTAGGGGGAAAACTTCATCAAAATGAAAAGGGAACCAACTGTATGAGAACATATATTTGCTAATGATACCTCAGACAAGGGTTTGATCTCCAAAGACAATTCAATTAAAAAATGGGAAAAGAACCTGAACAGACACTTTTCCAAGGAGGATATACAGAGGCCCATAAGCGTGTGAAAGGATACTCAACATCACTAGCCATTAGAGAGATGCAAGTTAAAACACAATGAGATACAACCTCACACAGGTCAGAATGACCATAATAAACATATCAGCAAACTACAAGTGCTAGTGAAGTTGTGAGAAAAGGAAACCCTAGTGCACTGTTGTTGAGAATGCAGACTGGTGCAGCCACTATGGAAAACAGTATGGAATTTCTTCAAAAACTAAAGATTGAACTGCCTTTAGATCCAGCAATTCTACTGCTGGGATTATACCCTAAGTATCCTGAAACACCAATCCAAAAGAACTTATACATCCCAATGTTCATAGCAGCATTATTTACAATAGCCAAGTGCTGGAAATAGCCTGTGTCCATCAGTAAATGAGTAGATAAAAAAACTATGGTACATTTACACAATGGAATACTATGCAACAGAAAGAAAGAAGGAACTCCTATCTTTCATGACAGCACAGATGGAACTCAAGAGTATTATGTTAAATGAAATAATTCAGGTGGTGAAAGACAAATACCATATGATCTCACCTGTAACAGGAACCTAATGAACAAAACAAAACAAAAAAGAGCAAAATAGAAACAGAGGCATGGAAACAAGGAACAGATTGACAGCAACCAGAGGGGAGGAGACGGGGGATAGCAGGGGAAAGAAGGGGAAGGGTCTAGTCAAGCAACATGTATGATTAACCATGGACAACAGGTGGGGACTGACCATAGGAATAGGTGGGTTAGCAGGACAGGGGGGAACATTGGGGGAAAATTGGGACAACTGTAATAGAACAACAATACAAAGTATGCTTAATTTTTATTATTTATAGAATATGTATGTTTATACCCACTCAAAGTATACTGTCAGAAATTTCTTAAGTATGGGGTATAAAGCTCCAATTATCTTAAAAATTATACCTGCAATTATATGCTTATGATTGTATATACTATTATGCATAATTTCATATATACACATATGTGAAATTGTTTATCCTCTGTCTTTGTAGACAAATATCCCCTGTCAATCCAGGAGGCATTTTTGTGTATCAATTTAACACAGTTTCTAACATTAGACTAATCTGGGTTTGAGCGCCAGCTGGGGCCATCTGTTGGCATAAAATTATCATCATAAAATGGGGAAAATAAAAATATGTACATGATAAGATTATTTCAAGGAATCTCTGAGATAGTTTGTTTAATAGTAGCATAGCACATGGCAAACAGTAAATATTATTTTTACTATTTCCTACGTGAGGTGTTAATTCAGTAGTAAGTGCAAAGGCAAATGCACACACACGCACGCCTGTCAAAAATCACAATTAATTTGTTAATGGAAATGATTCTTTTTACATTTTTTATTGTAAAATATAAAATCCATACAGAAAAGTAGGCAAATCACGAATGTGTAGTTCAATGACTTATCAAAAATTAACAAAAGGAACATACTATTTCCTGGTCAAAAGATTCTGAGTGCAATTTATGATGGTAGGTGGAATTACTTTTCTGGTCACTTTCAGGTAACACAAACAATCCAGTCTGGTGTAATAACCATTTTGTTTTCCACTCTGAGTACAGTACTCAATAATTTACATAAGATATTTGTCACTTTTAAACAATTGAGCTTGTTCTAATGTCAGCTTGTCCGATGTTTCTAATGGGGGGCAGATGCAGGAAGGAAAGGAGGGTGCTGGGGTTACTGGGAGCTGTCTCGGGCTTCCCGAGCTTGCAGGTGGGCTCCTGTGTGTTCCTCTTTCTCATACAGGTGCAGGCAGGTTGGTCTTCTGAAACTTGCCCCCAACGTCACTGGGGATCACACATGCCACTCCTGTCACACTGGCAGGTGCATGTCCTGTCTGCTCACTGACGACTCCTTCCACAGTTTGTAAACATTGCACACGGCATCTTCATGCTGAGGTTTCCTCCAGGTACCCTGTTTGGACAGGATCTTCTGCCCTGTGGACAGAACACAAGTGGCTAGTGTCACACATTCCCTTCCCTTTGATTGGACAAGCTCAGAGCTGCCGCCACTTGCCCGGCTGGCTGACCAGATATGCCATCTCCATATGATGTCTTTGCTGTCTCTGTCTCTGGGTCATACACCAGGTTGTTCTGCATCCCAAACGTCAGGAGACAAATACATTGTCCCTGCAGTCCCTTGAAAGCTCCTTCCAGGCTTTCTTTCCTTCCCTTCATCTCTAAAGGAGCATTTCCCTAGTCTTGCTTCTCCAGCCTCCGGAGAAGGCTGGACACTGTCATTTCCCCCACTAATGCCAACTGTGCATCTCCTATGCGAGTCTCACGTCAGACTTTGGTACAGGGCATCTATTACCTTTTAGAAAGAGCAAATCCCGAAACCATTTCTTATTTTACCTTCACAGCAAACTCTGATATAGTCATTGCTGATTTCATAGAAGAAAGCAAACCATTTAATAAACTGAACAAGGAGACAAACTAAGCAAGCACAATTCGAACCCAGTTCTGACTCAGCAGTCTGCGCCCCTACCACCAGACCTCTTTCCCTCTCTTCTCTTTGTGAATTCTCTCTCAGTTACCCCCTTTTTTGCATTTGTGTTTCCCACCTGCCAGTGGAATGCTGTCTGGTCCTGATATTATAGGCCAACTTTTTGAGCTACAAACTAGTCAGTGGCAGTGCTGGGCCTAGGACTCTAGACCTGTAGATTCTAATATAATAATTATTCTATTCTCCTGCAGAGGCTTGGTGATCCTTAACACAGGAGAGGAAACATCCCTCCATTATGCACATATGTTGCATCACTCAGTTACGTGGTTTTCATACAAAGTGTATGTAGCTGATAGAGAGAGAATACAAATGTGTGAAGCTGGGGCTGCTTCACGGCTCTCGTTATACACTTGAGATCACACCTCCTTGGTGGCGCCAAGGCCACTGGCCAGGGTTAGAGATTTAGTAGTGGGCCAGTAATGGCTGGTTTGGGGAGCAGGTGTGGGGGTTTCCCAAAGCTGTCAGAGTTTGGAACTCCATGTCCACCCATGCCATGTGCTTGGGAACATATGGCATTAAATCTAGGGAAACCTAATCCATTATGATTAAGAGTAATGAGTAGATGTGAGAGAAGACCCAAGTTCTTTTTCATGAAAACCCTGAAATACAGCAAAGTGTGGGAACAAAATCAGGGGAAATCCTAAAGGACTAAGAACCTTGCTTGCAGAGGCCAGACTGCTGAAGGTTCCGAATCTTAAAGCCACTGGAGAATATGGAGGATTTACTTCGATTGTTTCAAGTGTATTGGCTTGAAGCCAGTGACAATTTTCTTATATTCATTTCATCTCTGTGTAAAGGTAGGTTTTTAAAATAAGCTGACTTTCAAAAATAGAATTTTAATGATGAGTTTGTATCTTGGCTGTGGTCTTCAGTGAAATTTCACAGATCTCCTCAAGGTGTGATTTCAAAAACCTGGGATCACACCAAGAGAAATCTTGAGACTGTGATCACCTGGTGCATGTCAGCTCAGTTAAATCTAAAAAGAAGAGGCATCGGGCTTGACAATCCTTTACATGTATTTCCATTTTATATACATTTAAAAACACTTATATGTGTATTTGTGAATGTAATTTGTAAATGTGTACTTATATACATTTATATGCATTCCCACTTTAGGAAAGGGCACATACCTGGAGTCAGAACCCAGCCATGGTCATTGTCAGATGTCTGTTCCCACACAGAGGAGAAAACTGCAGAGCAGTGTGTTGGGGATGACGAGACCGAGAACATTACCAGTTCTCAGGTTAGTCTGGCTCTACTCCAGACCACAGCAGAGCTGATCTTGGTGGAATTATTTGCAAAGGAAAATAAGAGAATGAGGGAGTGGGGGGGCAAGAGTGATCATTGAAATAAGTTACCAAGGAGGAGGTAATGACATTTTCAGGTCAAGATTTCTAGCTTGCAAATGTTGGAGTATGTCGGGTAGGAGGGGTGTTAGGGAGTAGGGATGGAAACAGAGCCAGCAGTGCGAGGAAGGATTTGAACTGAGAATAGTAGCTAAATTCCAGATCTTAATCTGCCCCCAACTCACCCTGTGACCTTGCAACAGTCACTTTCTGTTTCTGAATATTGTTTTATCTCCAAGATAAAAGGTGTGGACAAGATGATCCCTGTAACACTTTCCAGTTTCAAAGTCCTGTGACCATACTCAGTGGCAGAGCCAGGAGTGAGAATAAGTTCAAGTGCGTGGACAAGGGCTGGCACTGGCTTAGGTATCACTGTGGATTCCTGAATTCTTAAGTTATAGTTTAAACAATGAAAGAATGTTTTGGCTATTGCTACTCTTATTTGAGAACTTTGTTCAAGAAAACAATTTCATCTCCAAAATAGTCTTGGTGTTTCTGGTCAGAACTACAATTTTTATAAAATCATATTTTCATACCAAAGGGTGATAGAGCTTTATATGCTGGAGCACTGTCAAAGATGCCTCAACTTAGCCTTATCCAACCTAATCATCACTGCCTTTTAACCTGTTTATATCATTTCAAAAACTTGAATTTTTTCAGGGTATTATATAATTTTTTCAGGTATTATAAAATTAACTGTATGCTCATGTTGATAACTGTAAACTCTTAAGTGTTTTCTACATAGACTAATGTTCTAATAAGAGTTCAGTCACAAGGCTATTTTTGTAATATTAAAGCAAGTTGACATATAATTTTACAAGCTAATATATGACTTTCCTTAAAATATTAAAAACATATTTGTTTACCTGAAGAGAACCATATTTTGATGGAAAGGATTGTCAAGGAATTCTCCTTTGTACTTCTCTATTTATCCCTGCAGTTCATCTTCTTGGATTTCTTTTTTTAATTGAAAAAAATACAAATAGCTTCATTGAGGCATGATGGACACACAATAAACTACACATACTAAAGTGTATAATTTTGTCAGCTTTGACAAACGTGTAAACCTGTGAATGCATCGCCACAATCAACATAGTGAAAATGTACATAAACCCCTAAGTTTCCTCCAGCCCCTCTGAGCCTCTCTCGCCCCTTCCTGGTCTTCCACCTGGCGGGGAGACTGATCTGCTTTCTGGCATTAGAGAGTAGTTTGCATTTTCTAGAGTTTTGTAGAAATGAAACCATACTGTCTGAATTATTTTTCATCTAGCTTCTTTGGCTCGACATAATGATTTTGAGATTCATCTATGTTTTTGTGTGCATCAGTAATTCATTCCTATTTATTGCTGAGTTGTTGTTCGTTGGATGGATATAATCATGATTTGTTTAACCATGCTGATGGACATTCGAGCCTCTTGCAGTTGTGATTTATTACAGATAAAACTGCCACGAACCTTTGTGTGTCAGCTTTTGTATGGACACATGCTCTCGTTTGTCTTGGGTCAAGGACAAGCAGTGAAATGGCTGAATTCTAGGATAGATAAGAGTTTCATGGTTGAAAAGAGAAAAAGAAAGAAAACTGAGTAGAAGCAATTTCATTTCTTTGTTTTAATTCTGGATGTTTTAAATGTATTATTTTTTGGCCTTATTTCACTGGGTTAGAACTACTTCTTTTTCCTGATCAGTCTAGTTATAGGTTTGTCGATTATATTGATCTCAAAATCTCAGCCTTTGGTTTCATTATCTTTCTCTAGTGTTAGTCTGTTTTTATCTTATTTCTGTTTTGATTTTTATGATTTCCTTTCTTTGCTTCCTTTATGTTTAGTTTGCTTTTCTTTCTCAGTTCCTTCAGGTGAAAATTGAGGTCATTGCTTAGAGCTCTTTCCTTTTTTAAAAAATAGGTATTTATTACTATAAATTGTCCCCTCTTATTCCCATGGTATGCAAAGAAATAAAAATGAGGCTCTGAAAACAATGAATAGTAAGTAATTAAAATTTAACATTACTATGGGAGATAATAATGATAATTAGTCCATCTTAGCAGTCTCTTTGACCTAAATTCCTGAGATTACTTGTAACATACCTGATTCTGAGACAAAAATTAAACTACATTCAAATGTATGACATTTCTTTAAGTTGGCAGAAATTCCAGGAACAAATGAGGCAGGATTAAACACTAATAAAGAAAGAACATATGAAAACAATAGGTCTTTATGTATTTTCATGTGATCTTTCCTAATCAAGTAATTGTTAAAATATGATTATATTAATACTCATTTTAATGTATTTTTATTTCAGTGATGTGTATATTTTATTTGTTGTCAAGCATTAATAAATAGTAAAAGCAAGTTGCTACTTCTACCTAACTCACCTATAGTAAGGTAATGCCCTGAAAATTCCTGAAGGAATCCAAGTGAACACACTTACCTTAAAGATGACATTCTCTAAAATGATTGATTAAGAAGAGAAGCTGTAGTTTTTATTTAAAATTGCCCATTTTGCTTTTTTTTTGATTTAGTAAAGTTTATTTTTCAAAATGTGCAGCTGGTGGGAACTATTGTTCACGCATCTTCACCATCCGCCGGGGCCTCCCGCTTTGGTGTTTCTGCTGAAATGACTTGAGCTTTGAAACCGTCTGATGAGTCCTTCACTGAGTTGCTTGAGTTGCTACGAAAGGGCTGCCCTGGCCAAGGGACTGTGAGCTTCAGTCGCTCACAACAACAGCCGGGCTGGATGGAGGAGGCCAAAGAGGGGGACGTTGGGCCAACTACAATAGAATAGAGAAGAACAAAAATAAATAAATAAATAAAATTGCCCGCTTTGAATTTGTCCATGAAACACAGTCTTATCCAGGAGCCCTGGTGTTTCTCATCCAGAGTCGTGATAACCAACGAAGTATTATAAGTTAGGAAAGAGAAGCAGACCCCTGGGGTGATGAGTTAGGACATTATACAAAGGGTATTCTAATTGTCATCCTGCCCCTAAAACATAACACCAAGTAATTGCCAATCAGACCACTGGGAAGAGTCTTTGCTCTCACTCCATGCATTTTATTCCTCCAGTGACAAGACCCTCACCATTCCCACCCTAAGTCAGGTCTGCAGGTCAAAGCTTCTACTCTCTACATCTTCCCGCTCCATGTTTTTTCTTCTGTGAAAGAGGAATAACACTAATCTTTTCTACTCCCCAGACTTATTTTGAGGATGATTTAGGCAATAACTCAGAAAGTCCTTTGGAATTTTTGTACAAACAGACGCAGATATCAGGAAGGGCTAAACGTGTGAAAGAAATTCACTACCACCACAGGTTTGTCTAACATATTAAAATTCCTTAGGTATTTTATTATTAACTTGAGTGTGTTACATTAAAGAAGCTTAACATGGATTAACCTTTCTGGCTAACTCGTGATTTGAGGGTGGAAATGTCACCCAGAAAGAGATGGGATTGCATGAGTGGGCAGGGAAATTGGAGAAACTGGCTCTCTGGTCTCCTCCCCTGGCTCCGTTTACTTCAGAGCTGTGGTGCCACATGTTTAAAACACTTGATCAATTTTTTTTTTGCCCTGGCTGGTGTAGCTCAGTGGATCGAGCACAGGCTGCGAACCAGGCATCGCAGGTTCGATTCCCAGTCAGGGCACATGCCTAGGTTGCAGGCCATGTCTCCCAGCAACCGCACATTGATGTTTCTCTCTCTCTCTCTCCCTCCCTCCCTTCCCTCTCTAAAAATAAATAAATAAAATCTTTAAAAAAAACACTTGATCAATTTTTAAAGGTGCTAAGGCACAAGGAGAGCCTCTGGGGAGGCTGTCTACGCAGACACTTGCCTCCTCGCGTCCTCTTTTGCATTCCCACGGCTGTTTCCTCCCTATAGTTAGTCCCTGCTCAGTTATGGGCAAAATCCCTGTGGCTTAGACACTTAGTTCATACTTACATGCCCCTCTTTTAGGAAAGGGAATCCCACAGAGTATCCAGTCTTATGACCTGGGAGAGGGAGAGCACTGGATTAAGAGGATTAATGTTCAAGAAAGTCTTGCTTGCAATTTTACAAGCTCTGTGTTTTATTGTTGTACAAAGTGCATGTAACATAAAACTTGCAGAATTGTCAAGCAATGACATGCAGGGTCCAGCAGAAGTAACGCCTTGAGTGTGGTTGGTAGGGTAATAATACAGATGTAATAATTTATTGTTTTGATTTGGACATTTCACCTAGAATGTCATACAGTGTGCTTGAGTGTGATGTTATGTTATGGAATTACATGCTTATGATTTTGTATTAAAAGATTTTGTATTAAAGAGGAGCATTATTTGCTGGACCCTGTATGTAAGGCATATAGTGCGAAGTACTTTGGGTGAAGACAGGACTTCCATTTTGTAATTGAATGGTTTTTAATTGTGCAGCATCGTAGTACAGAGCTTAGAAAAGCTTCTCTATTTTTCCTCATATCTCCATCTATCGATCCCCGTGTCTTTCTGGGTGAAAGAAGGTATATCTAATTCCTTTTGTTGCAGGAGCCTTTTGAACTGTTGAGGAGAGGTATTTGGCAGTCTCTTCTCTCTCTCTCTGATTATCCATGGACAAAGAAAAATAGATAAAATAATGGCAGAGTGATCATGCCAGTCCTCTATTGGAAAATGTCCCAGGTCTCTCTGCTGGGTTCCTTTTGGAGATATTCTTCTGAGAGTATTTGGGGACAGACTCCCAGGATGCAGAGTGATACTCATTGATTTTTTGTAATTAATTAATTACTGTTTTGTGAAACTAAGAAGAGCCCGAAGAGTGCTGGACCCCTCCAGAGAGGGCAGTCACCGAGGCAGACATCCTTCTGCGCAGCCATGGCCATGTTGTGACTGTAGTTTGTGGGTCGCTTGTGGACACTTAAGGAATATCTCTAAAAGCCTTTGAAAATGGGCTTTCCACCATTTCAGACCAGTGTTAGTCTCTGATTCCTTGGTAACATCATAAAAGACAAAACCCTATACTTTTCATTTCTGAGTTAGATGCGTGCATTTCATCCCTTTTGGACTATGAAGCAGCTAGATTTGGCTTCTCCAGGCAGCTAGATTATTAGGCTCTTGGTTCAGGCTCATCATGTTGGGGATTCCTTTCTTATTTTCAGTGTCATTATTTTGGTCTGTACTTAAGGGTGTTGAGGAAGTGCTTGATAAATATGGATTCTTGCAAGCATTTGAGAACTACTGGTTTCTCTCAAAGTCTTGCATTCAAGGGAGCATGTCTCATCCCCCTTCTTTTTCTTATTTAAGAACAAGGACAGCATTTCCACCCACTGCAGTGTTTGCAGGGGACCGGCTAGCAGGGCTGCTTCTTAAGTTATTTATAGCCATAAAAGAATGTACTTTGCTGTAGTGGGTACATATCAATTTGTATGAGGCTGGGCATTTATTTTCTCAGACATGAATAAAAAACAGGTTTAGAATACTGAATATGTATAATGTTATCAGGACATACAGTCTAAGAGACCTGCCAGCATCCTGGTGCTGTGGAAGGGATCCTGAGCTGGGAGTCTTGGGTTGCATAATCAAGTATACCATTAATGTGCAGGCAACCTTGGGCAAGCTACTTGATCTTGCTGGGCCCCATTATGGGCATTTGCAAACTAAGGGGACACTCTTAGTGCACTGCCCAGATCTCCCCATATGCATTCAACCCTCTGGACACCCTTCTGCGTGCTTTGCCTCCACTGGTGGGTACCTGTGACTTTGGCCTTCTTCAGAGGACTGCCTTCGGATTGTGGAGCATTTTGCTAATGCTTACTCATAGAAGTGCCAGAGAATTTATGTTCCCCCTCTAGGCACTCCTAGCCTGTGCCCAGTGACAGGCTGAACTGTGGTAGGAAAGCCCAGCTGCCTTGCCCTCAGACTGCATCCATTCGAAAGGTGTAATATATCTTCCATTGCTTCCTAGGCTTTTTCTGAGACTGTACCTGAAATCTAGCCCTTGCTTGAGATTTCCCCTTCCCAATCCTTCTCAAACTTCCTTTTTGCCTCAGGGAGTAGTTTCTTGAAAAACACTTGGACATAAACCCTCATTTCATGTTCTGCTTCTGCAGAACCCTAACAACCTCATTTAACTAGTGGTTCAAGTTTAAATCAATATTTAATCAACATAGACTTCTTATTCTTTTAGTATTTTTTATAGTACTCTGTTGCCTAAGTGAGTTCACATAATTAGATTATATAGATCTTCAGTCTACATATCTGTGTTAGCAGAGGCAGAATTCATGTGAAAAAATGTTACTCTTTTACTTTATAATGTTTACTTTTTTCATCACAGCAATGATGTGTGGTGGGAAGGGATTATTATTCCATTTCATAGAAGAGAAAGTTGAAGCTCAGACAGGACATACCATGTAAGCGAAATCATGTGGTATTTGTCATTTTGTCATTGGCTTATTTCACTTAGTGTAATGTTTCCCAGGCATATCCCCATCATGCATGTGGCAGGTTTACTTCTTTTTCATGGCTGAATAATATTCACCCATCTGTCTATCTATCTGTCTCTCTCTCTCTCTATTTATCTATCTGCCAGAGTTTCTTGAAGTATTTAAAATAGTCAAAGTCACAGAAGCAGAAAGTAGATGGTAGTAGCCAGTGAGGGGCTGGGGAGAAGGGGGCAAAGGGGAGTTGCTATTCAATGGGTATAAAGTTGCAGACATGTGAAAGGAATAAGTCCAAGAGATCTCTGTACAACAGTGTGTTTTCAGTACACGTAACATTTGAGAGTAGATTTCATGCTATCTTTTACCAGCAGCACAAAAAGAAAAAGGACGCATCATTTGTCTGTATGTCTAGAGAACTTCATTGCTGTTGGAAGCCAGGTATCCCAGCTCTGGGCTCAAAGTCCTCTACTGACAAAGCTGTAGGTGAATATCGTCCTTGAAACTTCTCAATTCTCTCATTTCCCTGTATGTATGGCACTGTCTCCACTAACAACTTAATATCATGATTCATTGTGAGAAACTTTTCACATGACAGCTAAGACATTAGCTGTTAGGGACTTGGGGAGCACTGATGATTAAATGAGATGCTTTAACATATCTACAGCCTTAATATTCAAAGGAGTCAAAGCTGAAATGATCCTGAAAGAGATCTTGGTACTCAGATTCTTCTAGAAGTCATATTGTGTATATAATATAAGAACATGGGAACTATATTTTTACCTCTTTATGTTTGAATTAAGATAGACTCATTTTTCAAAAAAAGTCATTTGGCATGCTCTTTTACAACAAAACCATGATGACTTTGTTTGCTTGTCATATAGCCTGGTTAGGACATCGGTTTCGCTGAAAAAAAGTGTGTGACACTTTTAAGAAGCCACTTTGCAAAGTAAAGAGGTATTCATAGGAGAAAGAGGGAGCAAGCAGTTAAGACACTAGGAAAACTTTATTTTAACCAGAGTCTCGCAGTAGGAGTAAAGCACTCAAGGGGTTGAAGTTCCTTCTGACTGAAAAGAAGATGGATGATTCTGAAAGTAATTCTTAGAAGTGCTCATAGGTATTGAATAGGTAATTAGCATCTTTGTTCTCCTTTGGAACTGACAGGTGACCGACTCCCTCATCAGTCCAGGTATTAAGAAAAAGATAAAAGGCTTTAGAAGCATTACGCAGGGAAGCTGGTGTCAGATACAGATTCTAGGGCCCCTGTCTGTAAGGTCTGTTTGCTGTTTCTGGGGGGATAGCCTTGGAATCTGCATTTGTAACATGTATGGAGACTGTTCTTGAGTTCCTCAAGTTTATGAACATAATTAGTAAAATACTGTTTTAATATAGGCCACTTTTACGATAAGAACTTCTTACAATGGAGTCATAGGATGTTATTATTGTTATTTTTTCTTGTTAATATCTTGTAATAACTTAAATATCTGCCCAGAGAAGACAGATGTGCAGAGTGGTGAGAAGACCTTATTTTTTCCAAGGAACAGTTGAAATAAATGAACATGCATGGACAAGAAAGGATTTAAAATAATAGCTCAATGCCATCAAAGATTGTGTTTAAATGAACTCCGATTACAGTAAGACTAGAAATTTTGTTTTTGTTTTATGTTTTAATTTTTCTTTATAGTTTCAGGAAAACAATTGAGGATCAGTGGGTAGAAGTGATGAGTAGCCTCTTTAGACATGGATTTCTAACAGTTTTCCCAGCTGAGCTGTGTCAAAGAAAGGGGCTCCTTATTCCCAAGGATTTGTGAGCATCAGATAACTGTCCCACTGGCGAGGTGAAGATGAGGCCCACGGAAAAGTCCTGTTCCCCTCCTGCACAGGCGTACGGCAAGACTGCAAGACTCTGAGCCTTCCGCAAACAGGAGAGGAACGGCTCCTTCCCGCTCACATCCACACACCTACACCTCCTGCAAAAGGGCTGCTTTTTCATTTTTTCTATGATTGTGTCTTTTTCCTTGGAGTGATTATGACTCAGCTCTACAGTGTATTTGTTTCTTTTCCTACATCCTTTCTAATTTCAGCTCTGATTTAGTGCAACTTGCCATGAAAAGTACAGCATAACCTGAAACATAATTGAAGAAATTACAGGGTGGGGAATAGAAATGTGATTTTTTTTTAGGTAACAGCAAAAGCCTCACATTGAGTATCTGACAAGTCACTTGTGACGAAGGGTTTATGCGTCTAGCCAGAACATCATCAATATTCTTATTGAGTTGGGTCTCTTGATGAATTTACCTCATTTATCTAGATGGCAGACCAGAGTGATTTCTTTCAGTTGGACAAACATTAAGACATTGTTGAGTATTGTCAAACTCAATAAGTCAATGATAGTTTCAGGGGAGAAAAACATTTCTCTTTCTTCTGTATCTTAGTCTTTTTATTATTTTTTTAATTTTTATTGAATTTACTGGGGTGACATTGGTTAATAAAATTTTATAAATTGTAGGTATATAATTCTATAATACATTATCTGCATATTGTATTGGGTGTTCACATCCTCAAGTCAAGAATATATGCACCCCTATATTCCTAGCAGTGTTGTTCACAATAGCCAAGATTTAGAAGTAGCCCAAATGTCCATCAGAAGATGGGTGGATGAAAATGCACTGCTACATTTACACAATGAAATACTACACAGCCATAAAAAAGTAAATCTTACCTTTTGTGACAGCGTGGATGGTCCCGGAGAGTATTACACTAAGCGAAATACGTCAGTCAGAAAAAAGTCTATTTTAATTGAATCCTAGCTTAAGACCTACAGAAAAAGGTCTATAAGATAAGAGCTTATTGCTTCAACCTTCCCATCTTCAGTTTTGCTTAATTTAACACTTCAGTGAACTACCCAAAGGTAAATACCCTGCCTTAGAAATATCTTTTAGTTCATTTACAGGTTCGCACTAAAGAACACCAATTAAGGAGTTCAATTTGGGTCAGGATGTGTTATTTCTGAAACTTATGAGTTCTGTTACTTCACTTATCACTAAATCTATCTAGTAATAGTTGTTTCCCAGAGCTAGTAGACATGAGAACATTTTTTAAAGAGGAGGCTCTATCTGTACTGACGTGCCTTTCAGCCTGAACATTTCAGACAGAAATGGATGATCCCTTCAGGCAGTGAGAGGATGCACCCTCATCTCTCAGTTCCACCCCCTTGCCAACTATTGTGTCAGGCCTGCACACTCTATCTCAGAAGAGGGCCAGCCAGGCCCTCACTGTAGCCCCTTCGGGCAGAAATTCGTAACTCAATAGCAGGGTGACATGCTTCTCAGGGTGAAGCATGTCATGTAGACTTCCAATTCCAGATGTAGATGTTTTACTTAAGGAAAAAATCCTAAGTCTTCTCAGTTGGGAGGCCAGTAAGCAATGTGTGCCCAGTGGAGGAAAATAGGGCAATTATTGATTAAATTAAAATCTGGAATAGTGATTTTCGTTGTGGCTCTAATCCTCCCTCCCTCCCTTCCAGTTGTCCCTTCCCTCCCTTACTTTCTACCTCTCTCCATTTCTTTCCTTCTGAGGGCACTCATCCAGTATTTGTTCAGTTCCCAGTATGTGTCTGGTACTAAGCTAATTACTGAGCATAGTAGTTTCCTATTACTACCGTAGAGAATTACAACCAACTTAGTGGTTTAGAACAACAAACATTTATTCTTTTACAGTTCTAGAGTCCAACAGTCCAAACAGAATCTTATGCAGCTGCATCAACATGCCCACAGGCCTTTGCTCCTTTGGGAAGCTCTAGGAGAGAATCCGTTTTTGGTTCCTACATCCAGCTTCTGATGGCTGCTGTGACCATGCCACCCGATCTCTGCTCCTTTCGTCGCATCACTTCCTCCTCTTCTGTACCAATTCACCCTCTGCCTCCCTCTTACAGAGACACTGGAGATTGCTTCTAGGGCCCACCTAATAATTAAAAATAATCTTCTTCTTTCAAATTCCTTAACTTAACCCCATCCACAAAGTCCTTTTGGCCAGGGAAGGTGACTTTCATAGTTTTAGGAATTAGGATCTGGGTGCAGACGAGGGCCAATATTCAGCCTACCATACTGGAGATATAAAAAATAGGTAACACGCACCTGCCCTCAAAAAAGCTCATGTGAGAGCCCTGTGAGCAGGTTACCAAAGTCTCAGCAAGTATGATGTTAGACACAGACTCTTGGAGCATGCAATTTTCCTGCTAGAAAATGATTAGGAATTAGCTTCTTCCTGACTTTTAATTTCAGCTTCAGCCTGAGTACAAATGAATGCCTAATTGAATGTCTAAATAAAAAATTCAATCTCAGGACAAATGGAGATGTCCATTCATGCCTATGGTAAGCCAATGACCCCAGAGATCCAGGTCCCAAACCCTGGGTCCTGGACACGTCAGTTTATATGGGAATGGGGATTTTGCAGCTGTGATCACGCTAAGGGTTTTGAGATGAAGAGGTGATCCTGGGTCAGGGTGGAGCCTAGATGCAGTCCCATGGCCCACATGGGGGACAGGGGGGCAGAGGGAGATTCAAAAACTGGGGAGAAGAAAGTGCAGCGGTGACGGAAGCAAAGAAAGCTTTGAAGAGGCTAAGTCTGCAGCACTGAAGATGGAGGAAGAAGGTCATACACCAAGGAATTCAGGAAACTCATCTGGAGAAGCTGGATGAGGCACAGAAAGGGACTCTACTCGGGCACAGCCCTGTGGATACTTCGCTAAAGCCACTGAACCCGCGTGTTGTTTTCTGACACCCCGAACTGTAGATGAGTAAATGTGTGTTAAGCCATTCGATTTTTGTTAATGTGTTAAAGCAGTCGTAGGGAAATAATGCAGCGTTATAGGCTCTGAACGTTTCTGCAACTGGGTGTAGCAGAAGGAGCACTGGTCTGCTAGGCTGGAGACAGTCCCAGAACTAACTGTGGACCAGGGGCAGCTGCCTTCTTTGGATGCCCAGGTCCCCTGTCTGTACACAGACACACAGGCTCGACCTCCCTTCAAGTTCTGATGTTATCTACCTAAAAAGTCACTTTATTTAATCTCCTATACATTATAAATATCCAAGTATTCAATCAGGAAAATAAAATCGACACAATGTATGTATTCCTGGATTAGACTCTGAACAGGAAATAGGACATGGGACAATCTCTTCAGAGTAAAGTAGATCATCTCATTGTTGTCCTTTTATTGGATCAGAATCTAATTCAATAATACAAGTAGCATGTACTGCAGTTTGCCATATATGATGTGCACACTTTTGCCCAAAATACGAGGGAACAATAAGGATGCACATTATACATGGGTAGTACTAATTCTGTATCTAGAGAAATGTTTTTAATCCTTCTGTTTATTCTTATGTGTGAAAAATGTAACTCTAGAAAGCAACAATAATATCTGTGTACAGAATACCCTGGAATATGATCATCTGTTTTGTTGAACTTGCAAATAAATAAAAAATTGAATTAAAAAATTTAAATGACAGATTTTTTTCTCGAAAGTTTGGGCCCAAAGCAAGGGTGCACACCGTACATGGGTGCACATTACACACAGCGAAATACAGTAGTTTCCGCTAGTATCTTTTAATCCAGAACGGTTCCTCAGCATTGTCTTGTTTTCCATTGCGGGGTGCCTTTGAACGTGACTGCTGGTCAGTTTGCTCTCCGTCTCTCCCATTGGGTTGGTCTGATTGCACTAGGTTAAGCATTTTTTGCAGGAATTCCTCAGATCGGTGTTAAATCCTTCGTAATGCATTTTATCAGTATGCATGTGCCGGTTTATCTAGTTTAGGGAATTTGGGACAGGGGCATTGGGGATTCTTTGTATCACTTTGCAATTTTGTATAAGTTTAAATTAAAAATTAAAAATTAAAAAAAACCCTACTCTTGAGCAGTAAGATATCAATTAACAAATTTATATAGCTTTAAATGCCCAGTGGATCCTGTAAAGAGTTGAAAGAGTAAATGCCCCTCTAAAGTGGCCTACCCATCAAGGTCAGAAAATCTTGGAGGCAGAAACAATGGTGCACAGCATGATGGGTAAGAACCAGAGCTCCATCAGACAAGACTTGCTAATTTTGTCTGAGCTATTGAGTGCTACTGTGATCTTGGGCAATATAAAATAATAATGATAATTAGTAAACATATATTAAGAACTACTGTGCTCCAGTTGTTATTTGAAAAGATGTATGTTATTCCATTTAACCCTTACAACAGCCACGTGGATTGTGTGGAACTATTATTCCTGCTTACATATGAGATAAACCGAGTGCAGACAGGTTAAATTGCTTTCTCCAGATCACACACCTAGGAAGTATTGGAGCCAAGTTCATACTCATTCTGCATCCAGGTCCTATGCTTTAGGGACACTAAATCATACCGTGTCCCTAAAATTGTTAACCACAGCTTTCTCATTTGGAAAATGGAAAGGATCATCACACCTGTTATGGGTATCTGTAATTTAATAATGAGGCATTTAAATTAATGGCTCATGGTAGTCATATATAAGTGTTTGTTTTATTATCCCATAGTGATTATTGTCTCCTGACTTTATTAGTGGTGGGAGTTTGCGGGGAAAGAGGCTTGTAGAACTTAAATAATTGCCCAAGCTAAGGTCGTGAGGAAATACAGATTTAAACCTTCAACCACTGACTCATTCTATGCTTTCTTTTATTATACACCATATTCTCTGGCAAGTGGTTATTATACTGAAAATCCAAGGGCAGATCCTGTCAAAGTGATGCAGGATATCCATAGGTATAAACTGAAGACATAATTTGCTCCTAAGGTCATCAGAGGTTACTCACAGAAGCTGCTGACTGAAGAGGCACGAGAAGCCCTTTGGTTCCAGAAGGGATGAGGAGCTTATGGAGGGTGTCTGTTGATCACCCACCATACACCCCCACCTCACACCACGCTCCACAGGAGCTCTGAGTCAGCAGCCTTTCTAAAGTGGCCAGGGTCCTACTCTCTGTGCTCTGCAAGGGGCGAGGCCCAGTCTCATAACTAGAAGTAATTACTGGCCTCACGGAAGCCACTTCCATTCCCTGCGCCTCGATTTCCATAATCACAAAAGAAGGGAATTGGAAGAACTTTTTAGAGAAACTCTAATATCCCTCAAAACTTAATAATTTTTCAATATTTTAAAATGCTTGATTATTAATTTTCTCATTAGTTTGGCTGTGTAGAGCAGGCATTTAGAAATCAACCAACTAATAATTAATCTTGAGCTTGCTATAGTGTTAAATATTTATGGGTTTCATAAATTAGGTAGAGGTTTTGGGCCGAAAGTCTGGGGTTTTCAACATGATTTTTTCCTGTGCTCACTTGTCATGTGGCTGATTTCTTTCTGCAAAGTGTGCACCCAGGTTTTATCTACCTGCTTGCTAAAAATTCCCACTCATTTGCAGACTGCCAAATGACCTTGTGTTAAACTTGTTTACCATCAGATGAAGGTATATCCATAGAAACTCTCCGAGCTTTTAGCATACACTGTGAACTTCCCCCAGTCATTTCAAAGGGCATGAGAAAGGGTGCAAGAAATTCACATCAGTGTTTAGTAAAGCACAACTTCTGATTTGGTTGTTTTTAGATGCAGAGGCATTTTTAAAGACCAAGGAGTAATGCATTTACTATAAACTTTCCCATCATATGTCACACATTTTAACATCAAGATTAAAAAAAGGAGTCAGCATAGGACTGAGTGATGAAAACATGTGGCTCTTTCTTTTTACTCCAGCCTGTATGTTTCAAGGTATATTAGCTTGAAACCAAGGTCGAAGTAATAATACGTAGGTCCCAAATTAACTGGGCTATTTTAATGCAATTGGTCTATTATTGTATTCATCAGTAAATTAGCTTAGTGAATGCTACAAAGAATGACTCTTTAATATGTATTCAAATTTGAGTTTTATTCTAAAAAAGTTGCTGAAAAGTTGAACTGAGGTAAATTTTCTTCCATATGCTAAATTTCTTGCTTTAATGGAAATTTTCTGTAATTTTTATTTTAGTTTTGAATTATTACGAAGTAGGGCCTTGTCAACAATAGACTTTCCAAGGCTTACACCTGCTTTGGTAAAGAATATAAATTTCATTTTTAACAGAGAACCTCTGATCACCTGTCCCAGTGCCCAGCGTACTGTATTAGGCCCAGGCACTTCACTCCGGGAGAGTAGGGGGCCGGTTCAGGAAGGAGAGGTGGCGATCTTGTTCCCCATTTGCTGTTATTCCACTGGGGAGAAAACAGCTGCATACAAATTATTTAAATACAAAATAGGGCTGCATTTAGAGGAAGATAAAACTGTTTTTAATTGGCAGATCAGGAAAAGCTTTGCTAGTGGGCTAATAATAGAGCTGGGCCTTGGGAAATACATACACGGAAAACAACACGAGGCGAGGTCACTGGAAGGAAGACGGGTCACTAAAGAGGTGCAAAGAGAGCCATGCATAGGACGAGGTGTGAAAATCGGGGGTAGTGCAGTGTTATTAGAGGTTAGAAGGTACAAAGAAGGACAGGGAAAAAAGGTTAAATACATATGTGGGACGAAACAAGTAGATAGAAGAAGTAAACTTTAATCCCCAATTTTACCCTCACTTCACTGCCCCTGGGATGAGCATTATCCCATTAGGAATATTTGACAGGAAGGGGGAGGCGGCCCGCATGGAAGCAGGGAGAACGGAAAGTACAGGCAAGACACATGGTTTGGGCTGCCTCAGTTTTTCCCCTAGAGCACTTTCTAATAAAACACAGGAAGGCAGAAATGCCTTCTTAACAGTCTCATAGGTAGAAAGAGTGTAGAAGCAAAAAACAAATCCTGGAATGGTGATTGCTTGCAAACCAAAGTCAATGGAATGGCTTAGAGCATCGAGTTTTTCTTTTCAAAAGATGCCCAGTGAAGGGAAAGGTCGGGATGTAATTTCAGCGGGAGAATAGGTTTTGTGAACGCCGTCATCATTTCCTTTTGGCTCTATGCAAAGAAAATTGTGTTTTATATTCCCAGTCACAGTACATTTGTCCTCAGATAGTTTTACGCCATAGTCGCCACCACCAATTTTCTGTCAAAATGTTTATATTATTTGTGGGTCTATTTCAGAAACTGACTATTTGTTAGGCTTGAAGGAATGAAATTTCTGAGAGTTTACTAAATATATACAC
Organism: Tonatia bakeri; assembly: GCA_004024845.1. Lineage (NCBI taxonomy): Eukaryota > Metazoa > Chordata > Mammalia > Chiroptera > Phyllostomidae > Tonatia > Tonatia bakeri. Next base: position 20,804 of record PVIA01006089.1, on the reverse strand, counting down.
TTTGGCTTTCTTACCAAATTCAAATGCTGCTTGCAAAATCCTATGGCCCTGCCATAGGATGCCATAATTTGGAAGATTTGTTTGAGATGACCAAATTTAATTATTCTTTCAATGTTTGGGGAAGTTGACTTTGGAGAAAGCTAATTTGAGATTTAACCTCCATTGCATTGGGAAACTGTCCAGGTAAAACAAACAAACAAAACCCTGTTATTTCTCTTTTCTTCACATTTTTGTTGTAAGAGCCATCCATGTTTATGTAGCTTTTCCCATGGGGAATGAGTGACTTCGGGCTACCTTGTGATGGATATGATTTTTATGATTAAAATGAGTACTTTTTTAACCTTAGGCTATGGCAGATGGGTGCTAATATGAGACAGAAACTGAGCCAAACAATGACTTCTTTATTTCTTAATCCTTTCCACACCTCCAATTTTTTTTAAGTTAAAATCTTAGCTCTCAAGACCTACAGTTTTAATAAATCACATTTCTTGGTTCCAAAGCCCAATGTTTAATGTTAGCAATAACATACACTATTGGATTTACTCAAGGGCCTTGCTTACCCAGGTATCTACCTAATCCTAACTTGTGGCTGCCAGTCATAGGCTAATGGTTACAATCCTGGACGTGTATTCCTTCTTAGCAATATCAGGAGGGACTCTTCCATTTGGAAAATTGTAAGGAAAACCAGAAATAATTTTACAAACCTTTATATTTATGTATGAAATTGGACTGTGTTCCCTTTTCTGTGTAGCATATTTAACTGGTTTTGCCATCATGGTTATACACTTCTTATAGAAGGAACCAGGTGATGTTATATGGATAGCCTAAAAGCTAATTGTGTAAAAGAGGCGCTATTTGCTCATACAAGCCATAGTACGTGAGAAGCGCTAAAGTCGTATCACAGAACAGTGGTACACGTGTTTTGAAGCACTAATGCATGCAGACTTGTATGCAAATGAGTATACGTGCAAAAATCACAGCAGTGTAGTTTAAAATGTTTATTCCTTTATTCTAAGTTAGTTGACAGGGAACAGAGCAGGGCCTCTTGTCCGGATTTCTTCTCGATCTTCTTTCACTTTTGCCATATTGTTCAGACAATCCTTGATTCTGGCCACCTTAATTATTCTCTCGTTGCGTCCCAGTGCATGCTGGATGGTTAGTGCTGCTGGCGTTACGCCCACATGCCGGGATTCCTCTGACTCTGAGTGCTAAGGGTCCTGTAAGTGGCACACAGAGGTGCTCTGCCTCCAATGCCTTTCTGCCACTTTGGGTCTCTCTGATCCAGTTCTGAATTGCTGGTGTAGTAAGTCTTGAGACAAGTCTCTTCAAATACATGCAAATGCCTGGAACTATAAGCATAAAAAGATTATCTTCTGACTGTATGTACCCTAAAAGTGACTCTTCTTTATCTTCCAAAATGCTTTTTCATTCTGCTCACCTGAGTTGTGGAAAGCTACATGGGAGAAGAGAGTCAGAGTTGACAGATGTAGTGAATAAGAATAGCTAGGAGGGACGGGGGGCAGGGATGGGGGCAGGGATGGGGATTTCTCAGGGGCTGTGCAGAGCTGCCTACTACATATCCAGTGGGAGATGCTGAACCAACTTGAGACATGAGCCAAATTAGGAGTCACTGGCATGCAGATATTTGAAGATTAAATCCATAAAACTGGATGAAAGCATCAAGGGAGTGAGTATGGATAAGAGAACCAAAAGTGAGCTCTGGCTAGCAACCCCCAGTAAGATTTTGAGTGTGTGTAACTAATACATAAGTTACATGCTATCAATCTGTATAGGTTTATATATTCACATTGGCCTAAAACCTCATTTAGAGGCATTTTTAATTGGGAAAATAGAGGATCCACTTTAACTGGATTTGCTTTGCATGTTGAGACGTGGTGATGTCACCAGAAAGGGACCAGGACCAAGGCAGGTCTGCCCCGGCAAGGTCTAAAATGTGTGGGTTTTTTGCTTTGTGCAGAAAAAGTTTCATGACATGAGTCCAGGTGATTTTGAGAGTATGTTTATAAAAGCCAGGGACAGTGAAACACAGGAAGGGCGCAAGATAAAAGAGGCAAGATCACAGCAACAGGAGGGAGCCTCGCCCGGGCTGCCTGGACTCGGGGAAGGAAGTCACAGTGGCAGAAGTGAGCCCTGCTGGGCTGTGTGGACTTAGGAAATAAAATTACAGAAGCAAAGAGAGGGCCTTTGGAGACAGGTTCAGGGGTCAGCCCACAATGAGCTACTGCTACCACTGCTCTCTTGGTTGCAGGACTCCTGTGAACCTTTCGAGTTTAGGAGAAAGAGGGCAAAGATACATGCCTCAGGAAAGAAGGCGGGCACAGGCATACTCAAGGGAGAGTATGCACTGTGTCTTTCATCTTCAGGGTTTTACTTGTTGTGTGAAGGCTGGAGTTTGATGGAATGTCTCAGAGGAGGGTCTCAACAAAATATTCAACAGCTTTCCAGGTGTGTTTTTCATATGCATGTGCATCAAAATGAGCTTATGGGGGAGTCTGGGATCGTTCTCTAGTTAGCTTCACTGCTTTCCTTTTATCTTGGATTTGTCTGGCCCTAATTGGCTTTTTTTGTTATTTATTCCTTTGACTTCATCTGTTTGGGGCTTTGGCTGGCACTAATGGTAGCAACTGGGTCTCTGTTCTCTATCTCCCCGACCAGGGTGATTTAAACTACTCTCTGGCCGGGGAGGAGAGGTGTAAACCATCTGTTCCAAAGTGTCCTTGGTTAGGGGAGATAAGATCTTGCAATTTATTAGCAGACTGTTAATTGCTCTGCTTTGTTTAATCATTTTGTCTCAGTTTTCCTATTTCACTTGCCAAGGAATTTTCCTAGCTCCTTACTGTCCTGCCTCAGCAATACCAACCTTATCAGAATGTTTCGTTTGGAGGGTGGGACATGGGAGTGAGCCCTTAGTATGCCTGAACCTGTGTGATAATGAGCTGGATTATAAAGGGTTTCTATTGTATACCTGGTGCTTATTTATAGTCTGTAAGAAAAGAAAGGCTGGCTTCACTAACTGGGGCTTTAGTGATTTTTCTGTTTTTGAAGCCCCAAAACCATCTTTCTTATATAATTCATTCAGTAGCTTTTCCTCCCTCTGAAGGAAAATGTCTTGGCAAGTGTGAATGCGTTTCCATTTTCCTCCTTGTTAATTCCTCTCACATGATAAATTGCAGGGAACTGTACTGAAATCCCTTGAAATTGAAAAGTCAGCCTACATGAAGCTTAGGAGCAAAGGTTTTAAACATAATAAGTCCACAGACATTCAGCCGAGAGAATTTCAGAAACATTTGCAGGAGCTGGCTGCCTTTCATGGGTACATATAGGCCTGTTTGCGTGCTTGTCAATACTTCTGGCTAAGAGTGGTCCATCTGAGTTGTCTAAAAGGATTGCAAAACCTCCCAATATTATGTGAAATATCTGATTCTTTTGAAGACAGGGTCATTCATAAGGTAGCCCTTCCTTTTAATATGCAGCAAGTATGTTTGGCTCTCCATCTCTATAAAGGTGACCCACATCACCTACCACCCTGGCCTCCTGGTGCCCTCTGGGCTCCCTAGTCATAATGGGGTTTTCAAGCTGTTAGTCTCCATTCGAAAATGAGTGTGTGTTCATAGAACATTTATTGCAGTTCAAACAGTTTCTGCAGTTCAGAAACCTAACCAAAAACCTTTTGATTAATTCAGAATAAATTTTTTAGCAGACAATTTAAAATATCAAAATTGTTTTGACTCCTCGGTTATCAAGCATCAAAGTCACAAATTTAGATGTGTGCATTTGCGTATTAAAATATCATAACCCAAAACAAAACCACTTATATAAGTGAACATGTATGAGGGAAAGAATATTTATACAATCCCAAAGAATTGCCCCTCTCTTAAAGTATTAATTATGAAGAGAAAAAAGTACTTTTACAACAAAGAGATCTGACAGATACTATGTCAACTGAGGGATAAAATGTCATATTACTATAATAAGAAAAAATTGGCATTGTATTCTTTCTAAAGAAACACCCTAGGAAGCATACATCACCTGGGCAGAAAATATGAAGAAAATGTGACAAAATTTTAACAATGGATGAATATAATATTAGTAAAGGATACATGAGTATTCATTGTACTAGTTTTCAACTTTGGTGTAAGTTTGGGATCATTAAAAAATTTGGGGACATATATATATTTGAAAGGAAAATAAATAGAATTGGAAAATATCCCTCTCATAATAAATGATCTCATTTTAAAGGGGTACTTTTAATAGATATCAGTGATTATTATAAAGGCCTTTGTAATAATAGCTCATTTTTCATATAGTGCTTTATAACACCAAATACTCCTTTATGTACCATTTCATGTTCAGGTGCTCCAATGATATATTGTATGATCAATCTGTGCTATTATTGTTCACTTTATGCAGACGGACGAATTGAGTCTCTGAATTTAAGTGCCCTGACCAAGATTTTATCATTTAAAAACAGGGGAAACTGTAACTCACACTCAGGTAACTTTAAGTGTTCTCTGCTTTTTACTAGATTCATTGTGTGTATATGCTTGTGAGTATGTGTGTTTTTCCAATAATTAAAAATTTTTGTAGATGGCATGGTTGACTCTTAGCTTTAGTGGATAGACCCTGGGGCTAATGAATGTATAATGTAATCTCAATTTCTGTTTGAAGGGAGAAATAACCCAGCATTTCCTATTACTACGCTGCAAGTGAATGAGATTCGTCTCTCAGGGCCAGGCCACAGGTAGTTTTTTGCTTCAAGAAAATGCCATCTCTGAACTTGTGCACCACAGCCTTTTAATAATACCGGCTTGGAAGTTCTCTTTGTATTTACTTCTTGTGCCCTGGTGACAGTTGTAACTTTCATTCAGACACCTACATTATTTCAGCTCTTGAAAGTTTCACATCTTTTTTTTTGCATTTGAAAAACATAACTCCAAATTCAATAAGAACACCTTATTGAAGTTTTGAAAATTTGAAAAGCAACTTATATTTCTTCATACACTATACAAGTAAAAGGAGACCCAGGCCTAACTTTTCTGTAATAGCTTTTATGATGATTTATTTTATATTTTCTTTGATGATAAGATGACAAAAGTTGCTATTAGCTTAAAATTGTTGAGCAGTCTCATCTGATGCTTTTCATTACTTTAGCAGTATATACTAACAAAGCCAAACCAATTACTGCACAAGTAAGCATTTTCTGGAACTCAGTAAAGTGGGCCTCGAGGCACAGTTTTCACTTTGTAACCGTATCCTCATTACATCTTGACTCCAACTTAAATGGCTTTTGACTGATCCACTAATCATTTACGTAATTCCTAACCTTAATACCAAGACTCGAAGCCATAGCTGGTTTACACTTGTGCTTTCTGGATGTTGTCTGGCTGCCTGATAGCGCCAGGGAAGTTGGGCTCCTCCTCCATCATGGCTGCCTCTTAGAAGAAAGCCGTTCAATGGTGTGACTCATTCACTGACGTGCTCTCTCCATTCCTCTATCACACAGTGAGGTGGTCATTGAATAGCTAAAACCAGGCAATGAAATTTAAAGAAGAAATGGAAGTGGGAGGCCAGGTCTAATAAATATTAAAATGTTATGGCACTATAATAATAAAAATAATAGGGTACTGATCTAAAAAAGAAAAACTGTCAGTACAAACAGAGATGTGGCTAACTCTGGCACAGATTATAGTTTAATAACTCAGTGTAAAGAAATTTGATCAATTAATGCATAAATAAAATATTCAATAATAATACATAACACATATACCAAACACATAACATATTACCAAAGCCAATGCATGATAGGTTAAAGGGTTAAGTATTTTTAAAAATCAAAATTTAGAAAAAGGTAAGAATCAATTCATATAAAATCTGGCAGCCACGTGGAAGTTCATATGGGGATAATGTCTTTGGCTTAAAAACTGGTAAAATAAAATGAAAGAATGCTGGGTAAACATTGAAGACTTCTAGACACTAAAAAAAGTATCAAACAAATGAAAAGAACAAATGAAACTGGCTAAATGTTCCCAGCCAGAAGGGAGGAACTAAAAGCAACAGGTAGCAGGGAGCAAAGCCCCATGGAGTCATTTTATCTTAAACAATCCTAAATAGGACTGGAATTGGAAAGAAGAATGGAAAACTTTGGGAATTTTCTTTAGTTCCTTATCAGACCCAGCCTTTTCAGAGCTGGTAATTCTGAAAGGCTAGATACAAGCAAACAAGCTTTGGGATTTTTCTGTGTTCCAAGTAAGTAATTTTTGGCCACCTTGGTCATTTACCATGCATTTCTTAAAGGGACCCACTCCATTAACAATAAAACATAGATTAACTTTAGAGATTGTAAGAAAAAATGCGGGTAAAAAAACTTCTACTGAGCATTTGAGTGAAAGTCTCTTCAACCAAGTCAGGTAAGGAGCAACTTCTCCTTCTTTTTAATGCCTTAGTAACCGAAAGGGGCGGGGCCGGGGAACAGCGGGAACCCCGGCAGCAGGGTAGAGCTCACGGACAAAACGAGCAAAGGGTCCCCACGCGTAATCCACAAGAGGAAAAAGAGATCAGTGAACAAATGGAAAAATGTGCAACCACTCTATACTTAGAAAAATATATTTTTTCTGAAAATGAGGTACATTTTCAACTGCTTAATCAGCCACAGTTTTGTTAATGTTTACTTCTAATCTTCAATGAAAGAAAGAGTCACTATTATGTATTCCTTCTTTGTTGGGATGATTTGGAAAATATCAAAAAATGTAAGAATTTAATATACTTAAGAATATTTAAAATGTATATATTCTAACTTCCAAGTCGAATTAAACATATCTATCCTAAGTACATAATCTATAACAATACAAAAGTTTATTTGCACACAGACGTATATCCCATAATTTCTTTCAGTACTGGAAAATCATAGAATATTGTCTCTCTTATTTGGAATATTTTACTGTGATTTAAAATAGTGAATAAAAACAATATAAAAATGGTCAAAAGATTTGAACATCAATGTAGCAAATAATAATACATTTATGAAAAGAAGCTCAAACTATATATTGTTCAAAGAAATAAAATAAAAATACAGACTACTCTTTTTTAAACATTTGTATTTTCAAAGACCGACAGAGAGTAATATCCATTGTTACTAAGGCTAGAGGCAATATGGCACTCCCATACACTGTAGACTGCAGTATAAATTGGTACAACATGTTTAGAGAGCAACTTGTCAGTACCAATCATATACAAAATATATAAAACTGACGGCCAACAGATTCTGCTTTTAAGTTAACTCTTACACAGAAAAGCTCAAAGAAAGTTGACAAGAAAGTGTATTGCAACCTTGGAACATCAAAACACTGAAGAGAACTTAAATGTCCATTAGTGTATCAATTATTACTCAAGCATAGTAAGGAATGTTGTACAGTCATTAAACAGAATAAGCTTAGTAACTGTAAAGTATCCATGATATGCTGCTGAATAAAAAAGCAAACTGCAAGTCAGTGCATAGAGCATGATGTGATATTTGTACTTTCTCTGTCTGTCTACCTCATCTGTCTGTCCATCATCTATATCTGCATCCCAATCCAGGAATATACACTGAGAAACAGGGAGGAGAAGAGGTATGGGATTTCACATTGCAATTTTATACTTATATTTACAGGTATAGGGTCTAGCAGAAGCAACACTCCTGCTTTATGAGCTTTTATGATTTTTATTACAAAATCGTAAGCATGTAATTCTGTAATATAATAATATCACACTCAAGCATACTGTATGACATTTTAGGTGAAATGTGCAAATTGCTGTCCATCTCGTGTGAGACATTCATTTACCCTACCAACCATTACTTCTGCTGGACCCTGTACAATTTTATAATTAAAAATAATAAAAAAGCAAAAAGAATCATGCTATTCTAAGGATTATAATATAACAATTAAAACTTATATCGTTAACTATAAGTAGAGAAGAATGTAAAGTTATAAAGTACACATAGAAGGATACACCATTCCACATCATATTAATGCTAAAGCTATGTAAAGTAACAAATAAAATTTAAGCTTAAAAATGCATGCAAGGGCATATACTTGAGCACTGAACATGCTCATTTCTGGGGCATGAGTGATAGGAATTATAGGTATTTTTTTCTGTATTTTTTGAATAGTGAACACAGCATTTTATGGTGGTAAAAAGAACTTAAAGCTGTGTTTGTAAAACATTTAATTTAATTCTTCCCATATTTACTCTCTTTCTAGATTTTCTTTCATGTTTTAGCATTGAAAGATTTTTATCTGAACTTATTCCCTTCTTTCAACAAATTCATTCAAATTATTATTATTATTGTTTTGGCAACTTTCTCATCCAATGCTTAAATGATTCACTCTCACAACTTTCTTTGGAGCCAAATGAACTTTTTGTCTCCGTGGGTGGTTCCAGCATCCCCTGGTTCTCAGAAAGCCTCCCAGAAATGATTAGGAACGACATTTTGGGTTGTATATACCTTTGTCTTGGCTGAGTAAAGCACTTACTTTATTCTTGTGGGTCTCAAAAGAGCAACCTCTCAATTATAAACCATGCCTTAAACTTAGTCTTATTAAGAAGATGTTCATTCTCTGATTCTCTTCCTATAGAAATTACCTTCTCAGCTTACCTGGAAGTGGTTAATGTAACAGGAGGTGCAGTGAGTGGTGAAGGGGCGTCATTAACTTATTCTGAAGCATCACATGAGCCAAAATCAATCTTTATTTCTACTCTGGAGATACGTTTTCCTTTCCGTCTTCTTGGCAGCGAATAGCAGGAAAGAGAGTTTCGTCACACGTTAGGCTTGGACAAGGGCAGTTTCCTCCTTCATGGATAGAAAAGAAATCGGTACATTCATGCATTGTCCAGGGGTAGACATCCAATATCTATAGTTTCCAGAAAATAAACAGGGTTTTGAGTGACTAGAGCTTAATGTCTCTCTGATCGTATGTCTTGATGTGTCTGTCCCTTTAACCCAGGCAAGTCAGCAGCCCCATGGAGGCTGTACTGGGGACAGCTGGAGGTGGGGGGGATTTAATTCTCCACTGGGCTCAAGGGCAGTGACTAGGAGAAGAAAGGAATTAAGCCTGTTTATTAGACCCAAGTGTTGGTGACAGGCTGTGGTCAGATCTTGCAAGTTTTAATTTATCTTGGCAAAAATTATAAAAGGTTTTCTGGCATTCATCGAAATTCTAAAGTAATTGGTGGTAAGGAAAAAAGGTAGTCTATACACAAAGACAGTAACTAAATACAATTTCATACAATAAAGGTCTTTTGTGATTTATCAAATGTTTAGGTAATACACTAACTTAACATGAAGATAGTTATATTAGTCAAGCATCACTGTCAGATGCATCATGCCACTCAGGCCTCTCAGTGGTCCATGCCGGAGGGAGGATGGTGAATCGCACCCCCATTCTGCAGATGAGACAACTGAGAGGCAGGATCAGTTGATCCGCCAGCAACCCGCACACAACTAGGGTGGCAGGCCAGAGCTCAGGCCACGCTTTCTTGATCGTAAGGCCATCCTAACAATATGTTCTTGGAGAACAGCTGCCATGGCCAATTCTCGACCTCTGCGGCATTGCGGTCAGGCTTGCTACCCTCGTTACTAACTGCTTCCCTGAGCTACAGGCAGTGTTGTGGAAGGAAAAAAAGTCACAGTGCCAAACTGGATTTCCAACACGTGTACAGTTCATAAAGCAAAGGGAAGCCAGGGCACGTGGTCCGTGGCTGATGATGGAATGGGACACTTACTGAGATGGATGTCTTTTTAAACACAACAGTTGCGCTGTGTGCCTGCAGGCGCGTGTGTGAGTGTGTATGTATCCTTATGTGTAAGTGTATATAGCAGTGTAAAAAATATGAACTTCAGGATGGCAAACCCCCAAGCCTCATTAAATGCAAGTTCCTGAAAAATATCGATGTGCCATTGAACACAAATATTCATGTATCTCTGATGGAGAGTATCATTCTTCAGGGTGTGTTGGATAAATATAATGCCATAAATCCAGGGCTCACCAAGTAAGATGTTTCCAGTGGGTTAGCAGGCAGGAGGGGAATCTTGCCCATTGTGATTTTTTATGCTCTGGGAAATGAAAAAAAAAATGTCTCTATTGCTGAAAGCTCCTGGGCACACAAATTAAAAAAAAAAAAAAGAATTACAGTAGTAGAGGTCCATGCAGGAAACTCACCGTCAGGTTAATAAAATATAAATACTTGCTGGGGCCAAAGAATAGCACACATGATTAGGAGGGTGGGAGGTGGGTGGTTAGGGGCCCGAGGGTGATAAAAGTGCAGGCATGGGCTTCTGAGCTTGCCTTGTGTGACTTAGGGGCCGTGGCTATGTTCCCTCAGTGGCACTGGCAGCTGCAATTCTTCATAAGTTATTACATCCCAGGCCTGGCAGCCAGTGTGGCACATGGGGAAATATGCTAAAGAAAAATCCTCTGCCTTGCACAGTTTACATTCTGAAGAGGCTAGAAATAAGCCATGAGACCTTTCTGGAGAGGAGGTTAAAATAGAGATACTTCCCAGGGAAAAGCCAAAGTGATTTGAAGGATCAAGCATCAAGGATCAAAGCATCAAGGATCAAATCATCAAGGATCTGGAGGCTGAAATGCAGCTTGCCAATATGCAGAGAGCAGGGCCCTGACTTCTGCCCTCCCAGGTAGGTTCCTGGGCAAACAGAAAAGTGCGGACAGCTCAGAGGACCAGAACTTAGTGCACAGAGTTAAAAAAATTGAATATTCATTCATTTTAGCATTCTTACCATTGATGACAGAAGACACTCCTGGCAGGTGTGTGTCAATAAAAATATAATGTGAAGGTGAGAAAGGGTCTCTGCCTTTTGAGGATTCAGTGCCTTAACCTCATGGACAAATGTAGGACCCCTGCCTTAGCAGGAAGAATGAGAAAGCAGCAGCTTCTGAGCACCTACTGGGTGGAAGGTACTGTGATTGTTCCTCTCACCGATCTTGCCCATTTCACCCTCTCAAGAACCCTGGAAGATGGCTATTTTAATTCTATTTTCTTAAGCAAGAAATTAAAGAGACCTGGATCTCTGTGACTGAAAATCTCTGTGCTGTTTCTACCTCACCATAACCCTAGTGTTTATATACTTCCTTTAAAGTGTTTTTTATTTTTACTTTTTTGCCTTTTGCCTCATAACTTTGCAACGCCTACAGTCATGTGTTTACTGTACATGAAGTCAACCCTTCAAGTCTCAGGACTCGCCCTCCAGGAAGAGAAAACAGGAAGTCGCCGGTGGTTAGACATGCGTCTGGAACGTTACCATGGCTTCCTCCTGCTCCCCTAGCTCTCTCCAGCTGCTGCCTCTTCCTCCTCCCCTGTCCCACCTCCTTCCTCCTTGATCTCTCAAGGGTTCCAGCTCCATTAATTTGCAGAAGCAGGCAGTGAGGTGGAATGGGAAGTTATGGAGAAGGAAATGACCTTTCTCTTCCCTGAGGGAAGCAAGTCTCATCCATAAAAGGGTGCCTGATATATGTGAAACATTTTACCAACAAAAGCTTATACAGTTGTTATTATGATTTCCTCCTTGGGATAGGGAGTTTGAATTTGGACCTTTGCGAATGGGTGGGATTTAGACCTCCTCAACTGATATCCCAGAGGCTGAACAAGGAAGGCAGGGTTGCAGGAGAAATGTTCATGTCAGTTTAGACTGGGAGTGAAAATACTTGTGTGTTGATAACAGTAAAGAATAGTTGTACTGAAAGGTGATCATAGAAATTGCACTCAGTAGTTACTGTATGAGCCGGGCTTGGAGAGTTACACGTACTGCTGCATCTGATGCTATTCACAGGACCTCGGACAACCCCGTTCCCCTGCTAGTTCCTGACCCTCCAATTGTCAAAAGAGGTGTCGGACTTAATCATTGAATCATTACATTTTTAATCATTGGGGGGAAAACCCTCTTAAAAATCTTTACTAAAATTCTGTGGAAATGCTTTGATCGAAGCACGCAACCTCTAATTCATGCTACCGCGTCGACTCCTAGGTCCTCCCCTCTAAGGAACGCAGCTTGGAAACCTCGATTAAAGGTCGTCTGTTTCTTATTTTAGACCGTGGCTGCAGGAATACATAGCGTCATGTGCGTTATCGATAGAGCTCTGGGAGTTTTAGAGTTGATTTCTGTGGCCCAAAGGCATCTGCGTGGAGCTGCCAAGGCGACCTTAGTGCCTGTGGGGAACTGGGAAGGGTGGCGGTGCTACCCTCTGGGAGTGGCCATATGAGTCACAGCACAGACCCCAGCCTTTCAGCTTTTTGATGCCATTTCTGGGGTAATGAAAGCTACAGTGAGCCATCACCGCCTGTGACATCAAATGGATCCCTTGCTCAGACTTTGGCTGTGAGGTGTTGTGAACTTGGGCTTCAAGGTTTCCTTTTGGTGAGCCCTCCCTGCTCCCCGAGAGTCCGTGAAGTAAACTGTGATATTTGTCCTAGAGGAACTGGAGGTTTCCTGACTAGTTTTTCTGTTAGAGGCAGGTGTACAAGCAACTCCTTCCAGTCAGATCTACCCGGCATCAGCATTAGATCATGGAGCAGTACAGGCAGAAGAGGTTTTTGCAACCAAAGCCCGAGTTTACCTGTTGTTACATTTATTGGCCCACCAACCTCATAAAGGCAATGCCTGCATTGTAAGATCTTAGACAAAACTCTTAAACTGGCTGTATCTTGTTTTCTTCCTATTTATACCCTAAAATGGGTGTAATACTAATAATGTCCACTTTCAGAATTGTGGTGAGGATTAAATGAATGAATATATATGATGGGTTTGAATGGTTCTTGGTGTACAGTAAGTGCTATACAATTGTTTATTATTATAATTATTGCTATTGTTTGTATTCCTTTGGAAAATCAAAGACGTGTAGTAGAGATAAAAATCATCAATAGCTCTTCTACCCAGCAATATCTTGTGCTAGTAACATGCTAAACAATTTCTTTTTATAATTTAATCTGTGAATTAATACTTATTAATAATAATTTTTACAGAATTGACTTTATGCTATTGGATAATATACTCTTTAGTAACCTGATATTGTACTGATTTGTCACGAGCTTTCACCATGGACAAGATGCTCTTCAGTCACATGCTCTTTTCTGACTGTATAAGATTAAGTTATCTCTCACTGATGGATATTGTGTTTTTCCATTTTGTGAAATAATTATCTAAGATGCTTTAATGGACTTGCTTTAAACTGTTAGCACTTCTGATGCAAATGAAGTTCAGGTTTGTAGAGAGCGTGCAGTAGATCACTAGCCAATGGACAGGTGGAAGTGGGGACTCTGGGGCTTCTCCCACTGTGCTACACTGCCCCCTGCTGAGCGGAAGGAGAAGATGAGCTCTGGAGGCAGAACGCTGGACCCTAAGTTCCCCAGCTGACCTCAGCTTTATGTAGCTGATGGCACAAAAACAGGGGGCCCATTTCCAGTCACCTAGGTGGCCTCTCCTGTCCAATCTACCTGCTGCCTCTCCTTGCAGGTTGCTGAAAGTGAAAACACAAAGCCTAACTCTTGAAGTGATGGGCATGTCTTTTCTGGTTACTTGTTTTCTCTCCCTTTCTCCTTCCCACATCTTCTCGGGCTCTGCAGCATGCCTGCCTTTCTCCAATGGGGCCCAAGCCCCTGGAATTCGATTTCCATCTATTATACAGCAGACACCGAGACTACTGGCCATCACTGGTGACTTCCAAGGCTATCATCACTTACCCATTGCTTGGAAGCCAGCTAACAATATTAGGGAGCTAATGAGATTAGGTATGATATTCCTCAATAAATGGGGCTTAAATTTACTGATCACCTCTCATTCATTCATTCATTCAATTAATATTCATTTTTCACCCACCACCTAGGACCAGGCTCTAGACTAAGTGAACAAAAGAGACACATTTTCTGCTTTTATGCAGTTTACATTCCAGGGGTAAAAGAAAGAATGTATAAAACCATGCAAGAATATAGTATGGTAGAAAAACAAAGCAGGAGGAGGTAACGAGAGAGTGAAAATGAGTGTTATTTTTAGTAAGAGAAAGTCTCTCACTGAAATGATATTTGAATGGATCTCAAAAGGAAGGCGGAGAACAGGCCAGTAGGACAGAGGAGGGTGGGCCCCTGTGCCCAGATGCACTGCGCTGGTCTGTGTTTAAATGCCAAGGACAAATTTGCTGTGGGAGAGGGCTGGCAACCAACTGGGCCCAAAGCTGCTCCCTAATTAATCACTTTCGGAGATACCCAGGCGGCCTGCTTGCTCCACTGTGTGTTGGCTTGAAGTTTTCACAGTTATCCGAGCAAGTCCAGAAATTTTCTCTGTGCCCAAACTGGGCCGAGGTTGCCTCCAGGTCCCCCTTTTGCTTTGTGCTAACGATATGTATTGAACCCATTTGTTTTATCAATAGGTATTCCAAGATGTGTTAACATTTCTCTTTGTCTGATGGTGTCCTTGTTTCCCAGCCCTGCTTTTTCCTTTCTTACCTTTTCATTTTAGAATGATTTCAAGCTTACCATATAGTTGAGAGAATATACAACAACAACAACAAAAACCCTTGTCCTACTTACATTTTTCCAGATTCACTTATTCTTTTCTTTCTCTCTATAATTTCTTGTGAACCATTGAAATAAAGGTGGCAGGTATTTTACAGCCTTTCTCATTTTATTACCTTAAATATATTACTTCTCAGTATTTTCTAAAACAGAGATATTTTTAACATAAATCCAATGGTTACAGAATTCACAAAATGTAATGCTGATACAAAACTTGTTTAGTCTGAATCCACATTCCAGTAAAAGAAATTTTCCCACAAATTACTTTTCTAGCATCCCCCTACCCTGCCCTCCATTATAATATCTGGTCTATATTGCACAGTACATTTAGTGTTCATATTTTTTTAGCCTTCTTTAATCTCAAACAGTTCCTCATTCTTTCTTGGTCTTTTGTGACATTGCCACTTTTTAAGATAACATGGCAGTGATTCAGTAGATCGTCTCACAATTTGGATTGCCTGGTGCTCCTTGATTAGAAGGATGGGGGGCGTTGCGGCGGATCTGGGAAAGTGGATGCCGGTGGTGTTGGGTGCGTCGTCTCCAAGCATCACGTCAGGAGGCTCGTGATAGCACTGGTTACCCGTGTACTTCAGTCCCGAATTACAATCATTCCTTTTGTCATGCAATTTACAGAAAGCCAAACTGAGATCGTATTCAACCTACACGTCATAAATAGATTTAGCACCTATTGGTGATTCATTCCTGATTTATCCCACTATTAAGGCTGACAAATAGGAATTTTCTAATTTAACCATTCTTGTGTATTTATTAATTGGCATTATGAGTATCAAAAGAGCTTTCTCCTCATCTGCCTGTCATCTTTTTATTTTTCCTCCCTCCCTGCCTCCCTCCCTCCCTTCCTTCTTTCTCTTCCTTCCTTCTTTCTCTCTCTTTCTTTCTCTCTTTCTTTCTCTTTCTTTCTTTCTCTTTCTTTCTTTCTTTCTTTCTTTCTCTCTCTCTCTCTCTCTCTCTCTCTCTCTCTCTCTCTCTCTCTCTCTCTCTCTCTTTCTCTCTCCCTCTCTCTCTCGCTCTCTCTCTCTCTCTCTCTTTCTTTCTTTCAGTGGGTTATAGTCCAATACTGTTTTGCTTATTTTTGTACTAAATTTTTCCTCAGAAACAACCATAGTGGGGAATTATGCCTCAAGGTGACTTCTATGTCTCACTGATATGTCGCTTTTTATTTTTCTTTTTGGATCATTCTTTTACTTTCAAGTGAAACAAGAGGCTCCAGGTTCATTCTGCACTTTCTCTTTCCCAAACGTGGAAGCAGCCATTTCTCCAAGGGCCCCCTGATTCCTTTTAGGAACCGAGACCTGAGCAGTTGCCCTCTGACTATGAGGGTGTTGTTGATCCAGGCCTTTCCCAGGACTGAGCTAGAAGAACTCCCTTCACTTCCAACGTAACCCTAAGGGCTCTTCCATGGTTTCCCTCCTTCCATGTTATCTTCCTTCCTTCACAGGAAAACCCTAGCTCTCAAAAGCACGAATATAGTCATTCCTAAGTTATCTGATGCACTCGAAGTAATTTCAGAATTGCTTTCCTCATACCAGTGAAAGAAGCCGAAGTACTAATGAGAATTCAGCGTGTGTTTGCTGTTCTTGTACTTCTGGTTTTGACTGAGTGTGTGCAATAAACAACGCACGAGTTCCAAAGTTATTTAGCTCAGTCTTCCCGCACCTAAAGTGGGGTTGTATTATTCATCTGAGTTACAAAAATAGTCACAGGGATGTAAAGTACAGCATAGGGATTAGAGCCAATAACATTGTGATAATCATGCGGGGTGTCAGATGGGCACTAGACTTACTGGGGTGATCACTTAATAAAGTGTATAAATGTATAATAACTATGGTATACATCAGAAACTAATATAATACTGTACATCAACTGTAATTGAAAAGTAGCAAAAAGAAAAGAAAGATAACTGACTCTATTTGAGCTGGCTTATATCCAGTTTCATGATTTATTTTCCCATTGGTGTTTTGTTGCTTATTTAATGTTATTGGCTCCAAAATGAAAAACAAAACAAAATTATAAAAGATACTCAGAGAAGTATTTTTTTATTTCTAAAAATTTTTTTATTTATTTATTTTTAAAGTGAGGGAAAGGGAGGGAGAAAGAGAGGGAGAGAAACATCAATGTGTGTCTGCCTCTTGTGCGCCCCCTACTGGGAACCTGGCCTGCAATCCAGGCATGTTCCCTGACTGGGATTTGAACTGGTGACCCTTTGGTTCACAGGTTGGCACTCAATCCACTGAGCCACATGAGTCAGGGCTCAGAGAAGTATTTCTGCCTTTTCCTTTAAAATACCTGTTTACCTCTCCTTCCGTTCCAGTTTTAGGTAACAATTTTGTAAGTTTCTGGTTTATCCTCTCTCCCTTTCTCTCTCTCTGTCTCTCTGTCTCTGTTTTTGGGTGTTATTGTATTTAGTAAAAGTTAGGCAGATGTATGTACTGTGATGGGCAGAATTCTAAGATGACCCCAGTAAGTCAGTCACATCTGGTATAATCCCCGCCCTGAGTACAGGGGGCAACTTTGGAAACATGTCACAGGTCACTCCCTTGATTATGTCACATCATATAAAAGGGGAGGGAGGAAGAGAAATTCCTCTGCTGGCTTTGTGGCAATGACCAGCCACACTGAGGAAGATCTATGAAAGTGCCACGTGGCAGAGGACAGGGGGCCCCTTAAGGCAGGGAGTGGCCCCAGCTGAGAGGCAGCAGGGGAGCCAGGACCTCCGCCCTGCACCGCAGAGCTGAGCTCTGTCAGCACCACGTGGACTTGGGCGAGGAGCACACACTCCAGAAATGAGTGGCGCCCTGATGACAGTGGATCGAAACCTTGTGAGACTGTCGGGAGGGGACCCAGTTGGGCTTTCCTCTGCCCAGCTTTTTGACCCGTGGAAACTGTGAGATAAAAATAAACTTGCAAGTTGTTTCAAGCTGCTGAATTTGTGGTTATTTGTTGTGTGGCATACAAAATGACTACAGATGTGTTTCCCTTCTTCACGTCCTTTCTTCCTGAAAAGATAGCACTCTGTGTATATCCTGGAAATCAGTATGCCAGTTAACCCACTGAGATTCTTCTCTTAGGTTCACAGCCACATAACACTCCACTGTCGTTTTAATCACTTTTCATCATTTAGTAGGCAGGTAGTTTCTAATATTTTGAATTAGAAATAATGATAATTTAACTTCTTAGGAGTGTGAACATATTTTTTTTCTAATGCATGAAGTAAACTGATTTATCATTACTGATATGACAGTAATTTGGGTCTAATCTCTCACAAATATTTTATTTTTTGATTTTAATTTTTGTGTGTGTGTCTTCTTTTTTCTTGCACATTAAAACTATTTTATCAGGTTCCTGTCTTTTTTCTGGTGCTCATGTCCATGTGCACGGCTTTTCCACATGCCCCCAGTCTCCTTGGTCTTCCTCACAGTTTCACCCTCTCGTTTGTCAGGTTCAAATGGTATTTTTGATATCATTTATTATTTACAGTCAGTGATTTTATTTTTCTTTCCTCCTTTCTTCCCTCTTCTCCCACTTGTTAAAGTTGTGGTTTCTGGATTCTCAATATATATAACATTTTTATACTATTCATGCTTACATGGCCCACCACCCTTCTTAGATCCTTAATTAAATATATAGTTTTTCTTTCTCTCTTACTTAGTACTGATGAAAATGTGTCATGTGCTGTGTTGTTATTTTCATAATTGTGAATCCCATGTGGGAAGATTCAATATCAAAAGATTTGAAGTAGATGGCTATCCATAACCTCAGGAATCTAGCCTAGTCTTTTTTTTTTTTTTTTTCATTTTCAATTACAAAGATAATTTTACGGGATTTGGGGCTGGAGAGAAAGCCCATGCATGTCTTGCTGTTGCCAGTCTCACCCCATTCCTACAGTTATTAGCTTCCCCGCCACAGCTGCTCCTGGATGAACTTGCACATTCTGGTTTGGTTTCTGGACGAACTGGCAGAGGGAGCCCAGTGCAGCGTGCAGCCCGGTAGCCAGCCTCTGCTCTCGTGCATCACGGTCTTCGAGAGGCTTCAGGGTCGCTTTGGCAAAAAGTACTCTGACATGATTTGACAAGTCGGAGGGCGTTCCACAATTGTCATCGATAGCCCCTGACTGTCAGTCCTTTCCCGGCAGCACACTTAGAATGTGGGGGCAAGGTGTGTCAGGAAGGTCCTCTGTGGGAAGGTGTGTGATGAGCTGAAGTTTCCTGAGTAAGAAGGAATGGAGAGAACAGGTTAAGGCAATGAAAACAGGGTAAGAAATGGTATAAGGGACTGAAAGGGTGGTGAGAAAGGCTGAAAGAATTACCCTGGAGCTGGAACCCAGTAGTGAAGGGGTAGAGAGCAGTGGGGGCGGGGAGGGTGAGGAAGCCAGGACCCTCTCAATGCTCAGTCCCAGGCTGTGTCTCACTAGTGCTGTCACTTGTAAGGAAACCAACTCCCTACTTAGGTGAACACACAGTATTGCATAGGGACGACCCAGGGCCCCTGGTATAGACTGCAGCCTGCCTTTGTCCTGAGCCTCCTGGAGAACTTGGTGTTTTACACACGAAGGGGGTGATGCCCCTTCACGCATTTATTCTCCCTCCTCCCCGTAGCCTCATATCATGTGTGGCTGTCTCTCCCTGTACAGCCATCCAGTTCAGCATTCACTGCTGAGGCAGTGGCCCGCTTTCACCCTGGGGTCCTCAGGTCTGACCTGGCTTCCCTTTCCCAGTTGTATAAAGGAGTTAGCTGTCAGGGCATCAAAACATAGGCTATGCATGTGTTCAGAATGCCAAAGGATGCCAGAAATCACCTTTGTGGATTTAACAGTATGAAATATAATGTAAATGATGTTTTTAGATGGCATATCTTGTTCCTATAAACTGGGATTAGATATGGAGGGAGGGGAAGAGGAAGAGAGAGAGAGCTAGTGCCAGGAGAGAGAGAAAGGGCATCATTTTCTGTGTGATCTATGCAGTAGAGTAGCACCCTTTCTGTGTTTATGCAGTTCCCATATTATCAGACCAAACTTGTCTTGCCCTAGAGAACTCGATAATTCTAGATAGTTCTCTACCTGGCCTTTTTTTGTAGCTTGACTTGCAATCCAGATACATAACCCAGACTGCACCAAATAGATTCAGCTGACTTGGATTTTGAATCCACAGCTATAGTTGGA
Organism: Tonatia bakeri; assembly: GCA_004024845.1. Classification (NCBI taxonomy): domain Eukaryota; kingdom Metazoa; phylum Chordata; class Mammalia; order Chiroptera; family Phyllostomidae; genus Tonatia; species Tonatia bakeri. The sequence continues at coordinate 1,042 of PVIA01006089.1, read as the reverse complement.
AAGACCTCAAGATGGGAAAGAATCTGTTTCAGTGAGGATGGGGCAGCTGCCACACCTCAGGTTCTAGGGAGGGTCATGGATCAGTTCTGGGACATGATTCTGGGTACTGCCCCTGACGATCCCCAAATAAGGCTTTTCTCCCTCTCAGAGAGCTGATTAAAACCCTTTTTTTAAAAATTATTTTATTGTTGTTCAATTACAGTTGTCTGCATTTCCACCCCACTACTCTCCGCCACACCCCAGCCAAACCCACCTCCCTCCGTTGCTTCCACCTCCCCCCGCCCCCCGCCTTGGTTTTGTCCATGTGTCCTTTATAGTAGTTCCTGAAAACCCTTCCCCCCATTGTTCCTTCCCCCCTCTCTCTGGTTATTGTTAGATTGCTCTTAATTTCAATGTCTCTGGTTATATTTTGTTTGCTTTTTTCCTTTTGCTGATTATGTTCCGCTTATAGGTGAGATCATATGGTACTTGTCCCTCACCACCTGGCTTATTTCACTCAGCATCATGCTCTCCAGTTCCATCCATGCTGTCGTGTAACTATGCCCTATGCAGCTTCTGTTGCTTAAAACTAAGCACCCTAATGAATGTACTAGATATGGCATTTTGCCACGTATATGCCCTCCTGGGTATACTGTACATCCATGTTTTTGGCCCCAACTTTCAGGAAAAAAAACCCTTTTGTTTTAATTCAATTTTTTACTTATATATAAAACCAATTATGATATTCCAGGGTATTATTTTGCATACTGATATCATTATTGCTTTCTAGAGTTACACTTTTAATGCATAAGCATAAATAAAAGAATGAACAACATTTATATAGATACAGAATTAATACTACCCATATATAATGTGCACCCTTATTTTTGTCTCAAAAATGTGTGCAAAAAATATGCATTATACATGGAAAAATATGATATATCCCTAAACTCCTTGGGACTCAGTTTCTCTCTGTGTGAAATGGGCTGGATAGTTTACTCAGTCCAATGAGTCAGTCTAGCAAGAGTAATGGGATTTCTCAAAGCCATTTATGCTGAAAATT